>LFIW01001756.1:0-31125 GCA_001625285.1 Colletotrichum incanum
TGGCTGATATTGCTGGGATTGCGAGATATCTAAACCAGTCCCTGATAATCTCAGTAGATGCCCCATTAACACGTCTAGAATTAATAGATCGACTTCTCTGGACCTTGATAGATAGGTTTCTTCGTATAAAGGCTTCTAACTATCTCTTTCCTAGAGGCCGGGTATCTCCCATGGCATAGAGGATACGCTAGGCAAATTCCCTGACTTACTGGTGCGTTGGCGTAAGCCCAAGGTCAGCCTGTATTTGCACCTAGCTGGCCAGCTTAGCCTCCTGACTGATAGAGAGCCTCTGGAGGTCTTCAAATGCTGCTGCTTTAGGTTGGGTGCCTTTTAATCGACTTTGGAGTGTTGATCGTGGTACTCCCCATCGCTTAGAGGCATCGCGAGCAGATACCCTATTTGCTATGTCGGCAAGCGCCCCATTGACTTCAAATTCTGTATACTGGACCATTGGACAATAAAAAATAGATCCTGAAAGAATGAAGTGATTTGATAAAGAATGGAGAATGTTGTGATAGTTGGAAGTTGGAGGGCATCTAAAAAATGGGTGGCTGGGCGGCATTTTCTGGTGGCCGAAATGCAGGGGTGGCCGAAAAGTGGGTGCTTTGACTTAATAGCTGTCCATAACTACCACTTTAAAGAGGAAATCCTAAGTAATTACTTACCAGCCTCCCCTAATAAATAGAGTGGCTTTATCTAGTTACTTGTACTACCACTAAAGAGGTTAATCAATAGCTTAGTGACACCTAATTTGCCTTTCACCGAACGCGCTCTTAGTTTTTATCTAGGCCGCCCTTAGGCGCGCGAAAGTACGAACTGCGAGTACTGAACCCCAGATGCAAAGTATATTTAAGCAGCTATCATATGGCAAACTGTCAGTCCCGGAGCAAAGGCCCCAAAAGAAACACGGGATGGGTCGTCACAGCCAAGATGCGAGATTATAATCTACGAACCAAGCATCGGCTGTGATGGGCATTAAATTCACGAGGCCATATTCTTGTTTCGCCCTGCTAGACTATCTTGGAAGTTCTCTATACGCATTTGTCTCCCCGCGTCTCTTTAGCCCCGGCCGGTCTTTCTGGTCCGGCTGGGCCATTCGGATCAACATCGGTTCACTCAAAACAAACACTGCCGCAGTTCCAACAGCATATGCACTCTGCCAAAGTTCCAAAAGCATACGGGAGCTTCTACTATGGGAAGACCCACAAGGACGATGCTAAGCTTCGAGATCGCGGTGTAGACGGGAGGCGGCGTATTCGTCAGCATGTTGAGATCCTCACGGAATTCCGCGATCCATGGCTGACGACACCGTCCTTGCCGAGATTATCCACAGATATGTCTTCCGTTTCACTGCAGCTAAGCGAAGCGTGGAACTTTTGGTTCGGTCATGATGAACAGCCGGCTTGGCACTTTCGCCAGTCCGATGGGTGATACCATGTCTGGCTGACCATCATCGATCCGACTTCGAAGTAAGTTGGTGACCGCGGCGCTGATTGTCGGACTAGACTCCCTTTGATGGCTTGTTTTCTCACTCGGGTACAGCCTCTCCATCTAACAACCCGCATTTACGCTGTCTCTTTTCCCTGCCTTCTAGGTAGTCCAGAATTTGTCGAGCTCAATCCCAGTATGGCTTACAGAAGGCAATTCTCACAACTCATGAAAACCATGGCCGAGAAGGTCCGACCTCGGGACAATCTAGGAAAGTACATCACAGTACAGATCAAGTATGATGTGTTGGAGGCCCATGTTGATGATGATGATGAAGAGGCGTCCTCGTTCGCTGTTGCTAGCCCGGAGGAGATGGATATTGGTGAAGAGGAAATGGACCTTGGCGAAGAGAGGAAATAAGTTCATGATGCCAACGCGACTTTGGATACTTGGTCATGGATACTCTCTAGAGATACTACTAGCGGTACAGAATGAATTGAACCGACCTAGGGTATCATCGTGAACAAACATGTAGATGCAAAGATTGAAAGAATTGGAATTGTTCTGAACTGTTGAGCCGATGGTTGGAGAATCCAAGATGGGGTGGATTCGATCGGATGCTCCAGATCCTAAAATTGACTCACCTGACCCCGCGAAGCGGACCGGGCCGCATGCCAAGCGGAGTGTTGGTGGGCTTCAACGCTCGTTGAAGCGGCCTGCGCACTAAATGACCTGGTGTAGCTAGCGTGATGTGCACCAACATAAAGCCTTATACGATTGAAATGTTCAATCCGATTGTATCATACGCCGAATTGCTATCGACAGCAGGTCGCTCACGCAGGATGGTTACTTATCGGAAAACTATTCATAAAGAATGGTGATCTGTTAAAAGGTATACGTTCCACTGGTGGTAAGACAAAATATTTCCAGCTCCCGAATCTCGTTGGATACTACGAGGGCATGGTTCACGTATTAAATATCCAACAAATCTTTTCATCCTATAGCCGACAAGCGCTCTAATGCCGACGCTGCAACCCTCTACGTTACCGACAAGCGCTCTGACGCAGATGCCGCCACTCTTTACGTATCTTACAAGCGTTCTGACGCAGATGCCGCCACCCTCTATGTTGCCGACAAGAAGAAGCGCGCTGATGCTGATGCCGCCACCCTTTACGTCACCGACTAGATGTACCAAGTGAGTACTGACCGCCGCACGGATCTCATTAGGCCACATTCTCATACGAGACAGTTCATTGTTGCCGGTGGTTTTCCTGCCAAGAGGCTAACATGAACTTCCATTGGCGGTTGGGAGAGATGGAACTGTGACTGGCTCGGCCAACTTCACAGAGTCAACAGTAACTCTCGTGGACCTACAGATATGGCGTTCGTAAGATTTAATCAACTGATAAGGTGAGACGCATATGGGCTGGGCTACTTCGTTCCTGGTTCACACCTGCTAGGAGAGAGGGGGTCTGGTGACTGAAATGTAGTTCATCTTTGGTACACTCATTTGGATAGGCAGTGTAAGAATCTGTCACTCGTTTAACACACTATGAATTGAATCGGGTTTCGGAGACGTACATCACGCTCCAGGCCACTGCACACCTATCGGACAGCATCGCGTCCCGTAGGATGGCAACGAAGTGATAGTAGACGGAGTATATCCACGGTCGCGGCGTCGGTGGTGGAGGCGATGCTAAACATTCCGAGCTTCAAAGTGCCGTCACAGCCTCCAGGCACCTTCGGAAGGCGGAGGAGCAGAGCTAGAACCGGGGTAACAGTCGGGTCGTTGACGCACCGCGATGGCCTTTCCGCCAATTTTCGTCGCCCGCAGGCAACAGGCATGGTGCAAGTTTGTCCTCGTTGCAGCGCAGGCACACAAGCTCATTGTTACAGGGCGAGGGGAAGCTCCTTGTCGTAGATATAGGTGTTAAGTATTTTCTAGGTATATCTCTGGTTTAGAATATCTTATATAAATAATTTTAGAACTAACACTAAAAGGATTATTTCTACCTTTATATTCCTTAGAGAAAGAGCTCTTACTTAGTTTAAACTATACTTATAAGATATATTTAACTATAAGCTATTAGAATACTATAGCTTAGAAACTTAGGATTTTTTATTGGCTTCTAAGGCTTTTATTAAACCTTAGAATTACTATTCTAGGACCTAAATAGAAAATAATAACCTAAATATAATTTATTTAATCTAAAGTGAACCAAGGCTGTAAGTTCCTATATAGCTAAGTTCTAACGGATTTACGTACGCCCTAACTGTACCGTATTAAGGCTCCCTCTACCCCAGACGCTTAGCGCTGCTAAGTCTCACGCATTACTAGTTTTCCTAAGTGCTACTGTCTTATAATCCGCCAGGCAGCTGCCAAGGCAGATACACTAGCAAGCAGGAGACTAACCCATCTAGGATTACAGCAGAGTGAGAGGAGGCCAAGGGTCTAACAGAGCTAAAGGATAGTTAGGTCACTACAGATTTAGCCAAGTTAGATCATACTATACGCACAAGGTGTTATACATTAACAGCAAAGGGCCGGTGCATATTCGTACTAGTATAAATATCTTTAGGAGGCTTATGTTAGGTATTCTTTTGTGGATAAGGAACAATCCTAGAGCCCAGATTACGAACTTATGGTTAGCTATAGAAGAGTTATCAAGGTTAGGTTTATCAAGGAGATTTAGAGTGACTACCTTCTTAAGAATAGGGTGAGATAGAGTCTCATCGATCTCAAGTTCATTTTCCACATTCCTACAATTACAAATCGAATTTACTAGCTGCCTCAAGACATAAACCCATAGGCACTAATGAAGTCTTATACAGAAGTTCCGCCCGGAATTCACTAGTCTGAGGCAAAAGGCATCTGCGCTGGTGATGCTATTGCCTCTCTTGTATGTATACTCAGACAAACACCCCAGAAAGGAATGATTAAAAGATATAAATAATTAGAACCGTTGAAGTAATGGTCTGTCTTCTCTCTTGAGAGTATCCCCCGATCACGTTTCCATTCACTCATAAAGACGGCCATCTATCGATTTCTCAGTATGTTTGCTCGTGAAGGAGCAGTGGCCTGGTGTGACATCTTTGCCGAACACAACAGCCCAGTTCCAAGGTAGTGTCGCTAATAACCCTCGTTCTGATGGGTATGGATGAATGCTGGGTACTTGTATGGTAAGCGCTGTCTCCAGTAGAGCTTTGACACTGTGGCGTTGGTCGCCTAGGCGCGTTGGATGGTTAGCTACCATATCATTGGCTTCTTTCTGTTTCTTTTCATCTTCTTTCTTTGCAGCGAGGCGCTCTTGTTGGCTTTTTAACTAGATACCCTAATGGCTGTGCCTGACTGATTAACAGATTCAGTACTTTACCCCCTGATCCATGTGGTGCGTGTGTTTTCATGCTGTTGCGATGTTGTTGCTACTTAAGACTCGGTGACACGGATAGAAGCACGATCTATTTGACACGAGGTCTTCATCAGTCGCTCTTCTACCCTGCCCTGCTTGCAGCGCTTTCCCTTTACTACCATCTGTTAAGGAATCCTGGTTGCAGACGTAGCAGATCCCCACGCCCCCTGGACCGCTTACATGTCTTCTATGTCTTACATTTCACGTGGGGCTATCTACAAGCTTAGTCTTTTGAGCAGGACTTCGGTTTAAATAACGCACCTGTAAGAGAACGAATCCTGTGACATGGGTCCACGACACACCTTGACATGCCTGTCCTTCCTTATAAGCATTAGGGTCCTAATGAAGTGCGGCGGGTGGCGTGGTGAGTCCATGTTCAGCCGCAAATGATGCCTGACCGCGAGTGACACGACGGTCAGGCATCAAAAGACTGATCAGATATGATCCTGCGGGTCCACTTCGGCCACTTACATAGTTCCGCCCATTTCAATAACTTCAACACTTCCTTGTCCCCCGCGTAGGCACTATGTACAAACTTCACATCAAGCGGTTCTACTGCGTCAACGGCATGCAACCTTTTTTCCCTCCTCCACATCACGAAAAAACCTTAACCGGGAGATCGCAATCATTAGTCAACCATCCACCACAAACCCACAGTCATGACATGATGTCATTGAAGCCATCAGTGTCAACCCCGCCCCCTGCCTCGCCGCAATCGCTGAAATCCTTCGTTGCTCCCCCGCCCCCGCCCCCGCCCCCGCCCGCGGTCGCGCCCACGCATGGCCGCCGTCAAGCGCCTGTCGACGTCGAGCCAGTCTTGCGTCTCCCCAACACGATGGACTCGCGCGCATTCGTGCGTCCTCCTCACTTGATCGCATTTTGCTTGACTCTAAACTGACCCCGGTTTGTGATGTGGCAGTACAGCGATTTCATGGCCGAGCTTGCCATGATCCCGCCCGAGACGAAACCTTCGAAGCTCGCGGCCGACCTCAAGAACCTCCTCGACGATTACCAACCCAATACGGCAAGCCATGTGCGCACCGACTTCGTCACCGACTCCCACAAGATCCGCAAGGCCACGACGCTGCTCCGCAAAGACCTCAGCGAGGAGGAGACGAGCCGCCTCATAGCCAACGTCAACTTGCGACGGCGGGAAAGGGTCCCGGCCCAGCTGCAACGCTTGCAGAACCTGCTTCGGCAACTTGTGGGCGGGCCCGCGCTGAGCGACGGGACGCTCGTCACAAGCATCACCAGCATCGGCAACTGCCAGCTCCTAATTCGGATTCTTAACCACGTGGTGGAAGATGGCGACGGCGGAGCTATCGACAGGCTCTGGCAGGAGCCCGACGGCATCCTCTGCGGGGTGGCACTGACGAAGCGTGGACTCGAAGCTGCCTGGAACCGCGTAAGGGATGCCGCCGACAACAGCCAGCGCGACGATGACGGCTTCGCACCGGAGAGCAGGGAAGCACCCAAGAACAACGCACCCAAGAAGGACGAGGCACCTGAGAACGCCACCCCCCAGAACGACGAACCCTTGTACAACGACGACAACATGGACGGCGGCGACACATCAGGCTCAGACGACGGGCGGAATCCAAACGCGGTTATGGACGACAGTCTAAACGTGTTGCCTACGGCCGACGGCGACAGGTCACCCGTAAAGGACGACGACGATGCTGCGTCAAACGCGTCAGCAGCCCCATCCCCATCGCCAGAGTTCAGTCGAAAGATGGTCGCCAGCCCTGTCCCTCGACTCCTCAGTTCGCCGCCGTCATTCCTCAACGGAAGCATGGCCGACTTTTCGCGTTCGGAGAGATGCGACCGCCCGTCCGCCGCCATCAAGCCACAGCTGGGTTACCCTGGCGTCAAACATCGCGCGAATTTCAACCCTCTGTTCTCGCCTAAGCCAGAACAGAGACAGTTTGTGACTCCTTTTGCGAACACCTCCGCCGCTCGTCAAGGTCCACTAAGACAGGATCTCCTAAAAACCCCCGATATCAGCAGCGCCACCTCCTCCAAGACGCCTGCCGCAGATCAAACCACCAAGTCACGCAACGACCCTGCCGAGCCAGCAGCCCATGTACCCGTCCCTGTTCCTCGAGCCTCCGTTAAACGCCTCGGGACAACGTCCGAATCGCAGCCCTTTCCGAAGAAGCAACGCCAGACCGACCCGCCCGCTATCGACACCAGACGGCTGGCCTCTCAAGAGTGTCTCAACTCGAGCATCGTCAACGGCGCGATCAACTTCGTGGTGTCTCTGTGCCCTTTCTCGGTGCAACTCCTCGACTCCTCCTGCACCGATATCCAAACCAGCTCTCTGTCGCCGGCCATCCTCGCCCGGCTGCCCAAGCACCCCGAAGGTCTCATTGTTGCACCGCTGCACCTCTCCGACGCGCACCACTGGGCTCTCGCCATCCCGACGGCCACCAACGTCTACATCCTCGACTCGTGCCCGACCAAGGGCCCAGAACTCGCCGCCAAGGCCCGTCACTTACATCGCTTGCTGCAGGGTTCCAAAACGCCCGGAGCCGCCGATAACGACGACGCGGATCGAGTGATTGTCGAAACCCTGGATTGTCACAGGCAGGACAATGACGTCGATTGTGGCGTTGCCGTCATTGTCAACGTCTGCCGCCTTGTCGCTGGCCAAGACAGGTTCGACGTCCCGACAGACTATGTCCTGTGGCACCGCATCATCGCTGCTCTCATAGACCCGGCCGAGCACAGCGAAATCGTCGACAAAAAGGCCTTCGCTCCCCTGGCCGAGATCAAACCCAGCGCCCAGCCACTCGACGCACCCCTCGACGTTCCGAACCACCCAATGTCGCTCGTGGAATGTAGCCAATGGTACGAGGCCCAGGCAGCCCGCTTGGAGGCGTTCAGAGCCTCCGTCACCCAACAGGCCGGGCCGCTGGTCACCAAGTGCAGGGCGTCTCTTGTCGCACTGCGAGACGCGGAGGGGGTCTTGTCAGGCATGCACAACGCCGGGGGTCGCAACTGGCAGCTGGGAGGTGGCAGCATGGGCGGGCTGCGGCGTCGCTCTGACCTCTTCTCAGACGAGGTTTCAGAAGCCGTCGTCTCCTATCGCAGCATCATTGGGGAGATCAACCAGCTTCCGTTCCAGGACCCAGACAGCCTAGCGAGTCTCAACAAGAAGATGGCGTGGCTGCTCCGGCTGCAACAGTCGCGGTGGATGTCTCAGGACCGGCTGCTTCGGGTTCTGGAATTGGTCAGACAGGGACGGTCCTGGTTGGAGAAGATAGAGAGATCTGGAGCTGTCATCATGCCTCGAGAGTAAGGTCGGCTTAGTAGAGGTTCACTGTAAACTTGATTTAAAGCCGGCGTTGGGGTTTGAGCAGAGATACACTATTGTGGCGTCCATCACGTAGAAGGAAATAATGATAATACGTTGTATCAATATCTCAACGGCCGCTATCCTGCCCAGTTTTCCATTTGGATTATTTGACGAAGAAGTGAGTCTTTTACCTGGGAGCAACAGCGTCATCATTTGCGGGCATTTTCCGTCGGTGAGGTGACTGGTTCAGGGATTGGTAGCTCCAAGATTGAACCTCCGAGGGAACGATTGATGAGGGGATCATCGATGGAGGGACCTTTCTATTAGAAAGGAGTATCGAGCGACATCGTTGCCCATGTCCAACGTTGTTCGTTTCCATCGTCGGTCAAAGACGGAACAATTCAAGGCCGTCTCCGGTGAAGGGATGGTTGCTCAAGTGTGACATCGTGAGAGCTCGTCAGCCATGAAGGGCGACGTACCTAAAGCAGGTCATAGACTGAAGAGACAGGCGGTTGAAAGTAGTGTCGATCGAGAGGATGGTGATTCGGAGGCATCCTCGGTATGGGACATGGTCGAGCGAGGTCGTTAGCTGAAAGGATTGTGAGGCCAGGAGAAACTTCAGGCGTGAAACCCATCCGCTAAAGGGATCACGTTTAGATACCAACAGCACACTCCAGCGTCGTGTATAGCCCGCCTTTTGCCCTGGATAGGGATGAATTTATAGTTGTTCTCGCATGCAGTCATGACCTCTTGAGTTGAATCAGTTCTCTGTGTTACAGGATTCAACACACACGCCTGTGGATCCTTTAAAGTGTGCCTTAAGGACCTTCTCTGAAATACTTCCATCGATCATCAGTGCAGGTCCATATGCCAATCTGTTCCAAGTTCTGCCGCTATTCCTAGTGCTTTTGCGCTCTACCCCTTAGATCATTCCTAGCCCCAGCTCTGTACACCGTAGGATCATGTAAAAGTCGGCATTGCGGTCTTGTTTTCCTCCCAGCCTACAATTCCTATCTTTACACCTGGCCCTCTTCATACTCTGTACTCCGCCTGAGGACCCACACTAATGTCAGCGCGACTGGTAGAGCAAGTGTTAACAATGTACCAGCATTTCAAGCACAGCACGTGTCCTGCGTCACCGTTGGCGATCATTCAAAGGCTACCGAAGGTGGAAACAGAAACAAGAAACACGGACAATGAAACTTGCCACAGGTCATAAGCAAGAGGGAGCCATCCTCTATACAACAGGGACACTCCCTGTTCGAAGGGGCGAAACATTTGACCGCCTTTTTGGGCCTCGTGGCAGCACTGCGCCGAGCGCCGAAGGCAATCCACACAGGTCCTCTAGAGACAGCGGGGCTTAGTGCGATGGTTATCAAGAGAGGGGGAATGGCGACTTACATGGCGGCATTCTGTGAACATGTTGGTTTTGGTTTCGTCGTCGCTGCACTGACAGTTCCGAAGTGCGGGCGGAACGGGCTGATCAAATCTGCCACTTATGTAGTTCTAAAGCCAAGTCAGAATCTTGTCATAGATCGTGATGCCCTCTGTTAGCGCCTCGATGGATTCGTCCTTGTCATGCAGAGTTTGAAACTTCACCTCCAGGACGGAAAATAACTTGACTAAAAAAGCCACAAATCATTTACATATGACCTAAACTAAACGAAACCGCACACCATAAGCACAAACTCCATCATTCCCAGAACAATCCTCCCTGCTCTCGAGAAATCAGCCATCGTAAGTTTCAAGACCGGCGGCTCTCCAAAGGCTTGGTGGAAACGCTCATCAACACGTGATGGGTTTCAGCGCCAAATTTCTCCTATCTCAGGCCGATGTTGAGAAACGACAAAAACGAGGCGTCGTAGAAGCTGGCGGTGCCATTGTTGATAAGCACATCGGCAACCATGTACAGTCAGTCCTCGGCCGGGTCGATCGCGACACCGAAGGCGACAACATCGTCCATTTCTAAGCGAAAAAGAGAACGGAGAGGAGAAAAGGGGCTGGACACTGCATACACCCCCCTAGGCGCCAGGATCGCCGAGTTTGTTGTCCATGGCGGCCCAGATCTTCACTCGTCTGGCCCCGATGTCGCGTCGGTGTCGACGGGGTTGGGCAGGTCGAGAAGCTCGTAAAATTTTGCAAGACTACCATTCAGGGGGCTGCTGATGGAACGCCGAGGTGCATCAGTGGCAGAGGCAACGGATAAGGAGCAGATAGACGTCGTATATGCGGTCATGTATCACCATCTTCTCATTGTAAGGTACAGCGGTTTGGTCATCATATTGTAACGCGGGCTATCCGGCACTGGGGGGGTCCATAAGAGACGGCAAAACCAGAAGAGGCGCGGCAACCGCAGCAGGTACAAGAATACAAATGTTAGCGGCAGGAGAGGTAGGAGTGGTCGGCCTCATCTTCCTCCTTATGCCGAACAACGCCGGGCAGGTGAGGGTGTATGGAACGAGGGCGAGGAGAGAGTGAGAGATTACAAGACGGAGACGAAAGGAAACAAAAAGGACAAGTTCCTAGCCACTTAGATGAAGTGTCTAGATACAGAACCGCAAAGATCAAGGGGCCGATGCCATGATTGGGTTAGATGACGGGCGAAGTCTATCCTCAACCTCAAACCTCAAGCTTAAGCCAACGCAGCTTGGACCTTGTACCGGAGTCTGTCAGTTTCAATAGTGAGTGGAAAGGAGAAAGAATGCCGACAGGGATTGATCTATTACCACGCTGTTCAGGCGGTGCGGAGACATATCACAATGGTGGAAAGGTGACATGGGTATAAGAAAGAGGTGGGTTAGCAGATTATGCCAGATAAGATGTAAGCGATGCAATGCGACTGTTGTGGTTTGGTGGAAGCGAGACGAAATGAAACAAACTAGAGAAACAAGCCATCAAAGTGGGTAGTTCTTCCAATGGTGGTTAGCTAGGGTTTGCTAGAAAGGCGATAGAAGAGCTGTTTCCAACCATCGGAGTGCGTGAGAGACGCTCTGTCTGTCTACAAATATTGTGACGGTTCCGCATCACGTCGGTCTCATCTTTGTTTTTCCAGACCATAACGATATAGACGACGCAAGAGGGCGCTGCAAAAGTGATCGAAGGGCTGGCCGCAGTCTCCTTCCTCTCCGTTTCTTTCCCTACGCGTAACTTCATGGCAGCATCTCGTCATGAATGGGAGACCAAAAAGGGACTTTGTCGGCTTCTTGCAAGCCGAATTAAAACTCTAAAAGCAAAGGCTTGTACGGAGAAAGGAAACAGAGTCACCTGGCTCTGCGTCGCAAAACTTCTCCGCCACGGAGTTAAAGGCCGCTAGAGCGGCAGCCACATCGGCTGCAGCCGCGGCGACGTCGGCGTCGGTAATCACGGACTCCAAAGCGATCATTCTCGAGTTCCGTACGACGTCCCCGAGGGTGGCCAGACGAGAAACGCGGGCTCTAGCCTAGGCCGAAGAACCACACCGCACAGCGGCACCTCGGACAGAAAGGCAGATTCAAACTCCCGCTGCCTTATCCGGGCAGCACATGCAAGACATGTCGGAGGCCTTAGCAGCATCTCATCAGGTCTATCCTCGCCGGAATTATTCATCGGTGAACCATGGATTGTAAGAGCGCGAAATCAGGTCCGTCAAAGTCCACGACCAAGGATGGTATCAATCCGGCTTCCGATACGCTCGAACAGGTATAAAGACAACCCTTGGCAGCACGCAATTCATGTGTTTGTGTATTTTCCTGGCAGCTGACTAGCCATCTGGTGTCTCATCTCGTGGCTGTTCCGCTCCTGGCTTTCATGTGTCCTCTTGATCGGACTGCTTGTCTGAACTTGTACGTCGGGATTGGCCCTCAGTGTTGTGCTTGCGACTCTAGGCGCCGGAGCGCCGGCGCATCCCATCATCAGTCGAAGCGTGACGATGGTCGAGTTCTCACGCTTCGATAGGGGCGTCCTGGGGCTCCTCTCAACGGTCAACAGCAGTACCCGGGACAATGAAGTATGGGCAGTACTGTTAACAGACGCTGCATCCGTGTCAGCAGATGAGTCACGTGAGAGCATTAAACAGGTCAGTGACATTGTGTTCGAGCGCCTGATGATCTGCAAGGGAGCCATAGGAACCTGGTTGGACTCCTAAGGCACATGCAAGAGTCACCCGCGGGGCCGTTCAGGTGGTACGTCCCACCGCTCGGTGGGAACCAGCCTGAACGAGGTGACGGCGGAGCTCGTGATGCATCAAGAAAAGGTTGGCAGGGTGCGGCCGACGGCGGTCAGGGCGCGGGTCCTGTGCGAGGGGGCGTCGCTGGTCCAGTCGAGGCCTACGACCTTCACGGCGGCGTTCGAGGCCGAGAAGCGTGCCGTCGTGAGCCAGGTGTAGCCCCAGATGAGACAACTTCAGGCCAGCTTGACGAAAACAAGGAAGAGAAGCAAAGCGGTGGCCGGGAGGCTAGGGCGATGTGAGACGGAAGAACTGTGGCGAGGGGTGCGCACAGAGATAAAAGGCCATCCGGAGACCTAAACCAACATTGTAGATTAACCTTGTTGCTGGTTTGCTGGCGGTCGTCGTGCCTGAGGGTGTGGGGGTTCAAGACATTGTTTGGGACGAGGGTTCCATAGGTGACAACTAGTATCGTTTCGTCCAACATTGTCGGCTACGCGAGCATGGCTTCAACTTTAACAAGCCGTGGAAGAAGACCCCAAGCTCGAGAGAAGCAGGACAAGAGCCTTGTCAAACAGATCCAGACAACCCTACACTCAGCGATAGACTGGAACCATGATCAGGTGTCATCTTCATCCATCATCTTACTTGTACCTCTGAAATCTGTAGTGCTCCAAGTGATCTTTGGAGATGATGGTTCTGCTGGAGTACCAGGTGTGACACGGGAAAAGAGTGTTGCTGATCAAGCTGTGGTTTTAGCTTTCAAAGCCGTCTCTCACGCCACGCTGAGCTCAGCGTCTTGTTTCATCTGCCAATGCATTATTCAGCCCGGGTTTAAGTAGATGTGGCGTTAGGGAATCAAGACACCCGGACACCGCTGGCATGTGATGTTAGGAAAGGGTGCCGCGCTGCAGTCAAGATTTAATAAATGCTAAAGAAATAGAGAGACAAGAGGGCGAAGCTCTTGAAGATCAGGTCGTAAATAGTTTATTTTGGTTAGTAGACGACAACATGCAACCGAAACTTTCCAAATTCCCGTTGCAAACGTGGTTCTAACTAAACATTTGTTCTCGATCCTCCTGATGCACCTTCTAATGGCCAATGTGGTCTCATTGAACTTATCGTCTAGTAAAACCACTCTCTAAATACAGATCTTGTAGGGGGACCCCCTCATATTCAATAACCTCACAACAATCGTTCGCAACACATGTCAACGATTACCTCCATCACTTAGACTCGGTTTGAAGCTAGCTGAGCTCGCCTTTAACAAAAATGATGAGTCGCATTCTAAACGACCAAAATCATACACGGAAATCGCTTATCTCATGTTTGTGGAACCCTTATTCTAGAGATGAAGGGAGATTTACCCCGTGACATGATTGGAATTTCCTAGTCATAGAATTGTCTGGGCCTGATTTGCGACCCGTGCCCGCTCCATTCTGAAAAACACTATCTGAGGACAAAACCTTGAGGTCTATCGGGACCCCCTAATTCCCAAACTGGGCAAGTGCTGATTAGTTTTGCAGCGGTATGCAGGCTTATTAAAACGAAACCCATTCAGCCACTCTAGCAAGCGATGCCTTGTATAGACGCCTATAGCGACGAACATCCTTGGAGAATGGGAATGCCTTTAACCGCTAATAGCCCTCCACCTCCGCAATCTTAGTACGTAATCCATCATACGTCTCTTCTTTCTACACCCTTTAGAAGCTAAGGGTGGCTAATTTTACTTCACTATACACTACAAAAGATAGGGGATGTACAGTAGCTCTTACCAAGTGATTGATCCAAGCGGCCCTTGGCTTTATTACGATAGGTAGATCATCTGTCTTCTTCTATATAAAACTGACTGTTCATGCTTATTTCCCACTAAAGAGCTTTGGTTGGGCCCAGGCTTGATTCGTCCTACCTTACACTTTCAACGTTCTATTACAACATTTAAATGCAATGGCGGTCATATTTACGCCTAGTCGAGTGCAGCCAGATAATTTGGGGGTAAAAGGTAAAGGGACTGAGGAAAGAGGATGCAAAAGAGGGGTGGTGGGTTGCCCCCTTTTCTTATTCCCTAGCCAGTTTCCAATGGCGATGAGGCAACAGCAGCCAGTATCTTCATTCTTCGAAGAACGAAAAATGAAATTAAAGAAGAAAACTAAGAGATATTGTGTTAGTATCACAAGGTGCCGCACGTACGGTAGGTTAAAGGCGTAATGATGTCTGTTGGTAATACTGTTTAAAGAGGAGAAAGGAACCTATTCAGAGTGGCTGTTGCAGAGGTGTTTTGATGGGAAGCTGCTGCAGCAGGAAGCCTCTGTGTTAGAGAACGGTCGACCCATTTGCTCCAGGCCACGGTTTGTCTGAGCGCCGAGCCTCCAGTCCGGCCGTGAGCCTTGCAGGCCTGCTGCCAATTATCATTCCGACAAGGATACTTCTAGCATTCTTTTTTTTTTTTTAAATTCTTTTCTTTTTTTTCTTTTTTTTTTGAATCATAATGGATTTCGGCCCGTTGCGTCCCCACATCAGACCGCTTGGCAACCCACTCGTGTTGTGTTGTTGGTTCAATGTTTGCTGAATGGCAATGTTTGCTTCCATGTTGGTCATACATGCATGTTTGCTTCCACAACACCATCACTTAAGTGGATAACAAATTTTTCATTCTCTTCTTCTTTCCCTCTTCTTTTTTCCCTTTCCACTCCACCTCCTTTTGTCTTTTCTGTCCTCCGTCGCACATCAGCAAAGTCGACTACCCGTCATGTCCTTGCCCAACGTCAGGAACACCAACGTCCGGCTGGCTGCGGGGACTGAATCAGTCTTAGAAGATGGATCCGTGACCACGGTGCGCCCCTCAAGGGGCGATTGGCCGGAGTCGCAGCGTTTGATACCCCGTCAGGCTCCGCGCATCACCAACGCAAATGCCTTCCTTCAGAAACTGTGGGTGCCGCGTCTGCCAAACGGGATGGTATGTGCCCGAGTGCTCTTGTTCCCAGACGAGGCTCGCTGTCTCCACAAGCTTGGACACTGAGAAAAAGGCAGGAAAAGGAAACAGAACGCAGCAGACAGCGTGCACTCCATACTAGCGTCATGGAAGCGATTAAGCTCCCGGGTATCTTGCTTGGGCCTGATGGGTATGCATTCTGATCTCTTCTGCATCTTACATATCTCGTCGTGAAGCATCCCAACGCTTCCGATACGTAGATACTTTTCATCGGGAAGGGGCCCACGAGACCTCAAGGCAAGCCTTGATGTAGATCGCTGGTATGTAGATTGACTGGTATCTTTGATGAGATGTGGCGCGGCTCAGACATATCAGCACGAACCTGTCCCTTGACTTTATCCCAATGAGTGGTCCAGTGAGCGCCTTACCTGCAGGATCAGCCAGCACGATCCACATTCAAGTAACTCACGCCAATCAAGTTGACCTGAATGGAAATGGAACATACAAAGCAGCCTACTCTGCGCTTATACTTGGCGGCTGGTTGGTTCACATCGAAGCTCACCCACAACCAGAGGTTAGCGATGCGGATTCCTCCAACATTATCTACCCGGACTCTGGTGCGCACCAACCGGTTGATCTCGTGCCCGGAGAGCTGCGACAAAACGGGTTCACTAGCCTTCATTTGTGCACCGGCCGAACGAGGACCAAGATTCCAGCGGTGGATGGCATCGAGGCTCAAGCGCATAGTTCTGCATTCTGGGAAATGCAAGTTGAGTCTTTACACGCTTGAGATGGTCTTTTGCACCGTTTACTAACAAAGACAGGCGTGTTTGGATGGCTCAAAAAGCACAAGCCTCTCTGCAAGATGATTAGCAGCCACCAAAGTGGTCCAATGTCACGATCGGACACACAGAAGCAGGATCAGTCAGACCTCTCTATGCTTTTAGGATTCAGCCAATTGGCATCATGTACTCTCAAAGGAACATAGAATGAGTTGCAATGTTTTGGAACAACCCAGAGTAAGGAAGGCAGAAGGATGTAGACGAGAGGAAATGGGGGTGGTTATGATTTTGTTTAGGTTACTGGATGGGGGCAGGGGACGGCAGTGGCAAGAGAGATGTCGATCAGGTAATTTGTAATCAGGCAGAACATTGCTTACACTTTCCCCATCCCGTCTGTTCCTCATCATCCGTCCTCAGCCACCTCGGGCACCGTCGCAAGACACATGATGCGGTGTTAAGACCTAACAATACCGGTCCACTTCCGAGGCTAGGCTTAACCTGTCCCTTATACGTTGTCACGGCCGACTCCGACTTTGCCATCCGTAAGCCTTCTGAGTCGTGCAGAAGGAGTCACGCCATTAAGAAACAGAGAACAGGATTATTACTACAAAGATTTTTATTAGCGAGATAAGAGCGTAAGATGGTATAGATACATGGAAGTCAACGTGATGGTCTACGGAATAGAAGTAGACTTATCTTCTATTCGGACATAATATACATCAATACGACCACTCTCCTGGCATGAATCCAAGACAAGAGTGGTCCTGGTATGGGCATCTGTAATTAGCTAACATGTCTTTTGTAAGATTGATAGAGAAGAGTTGCAAAAGGCAGGTGGCTAGTGTCCCTGTCTTGTGTCGCACTAATCCTGGTTAGCGACCTATGAAGAAGCGATGCCTTGACGCTAGGACGAGGCTTAGGTGCCACTAGGATAGATTTGAAGGGCAGCTGTCGTCGTCGTTGTTGTTTTATTGGTTCTAAGCTTTATCCTAGTGTTTTAGTTTTGCCTTGGCCTTGTTTTGAACTCTCCTGTCTAAGCCTGTGGCCTGGAACGAGGTTAAACTGAACTGTGTCAAAAGGCCCGGCGCTGGAGGCAGTGCGTGCACGCGGGTGTCAAGGTTCGGAGGAGGGCGCTGGTGTAGGCCTACCGGAACAGAACATTATTATTCCGGGGCAACATTTAATGAGATTCAGTAAGGCACAGCAGAAGACAAAGGGGTAGATTCAAATGCTAGTCACAATCAACCCCTAGGGGTAGTAGCCTTCGTCGACTTCAGTACTCTGTACGATCCCAGCCTCCGACAGCGGGCGAGACGCGCGAGTCTCGGAGATTGGCCGTCGGCGTCGTTGTCGTGGCGCGGTTGTTCGGGACTATCTTCGCTTGCATCTTTCTCTAACATCTTCGCTCGCATCGCCGTCACAATGCATCGCCCCGCCACATTCCTTGGCTTTTTTTCGTCCGCAGTTGGCGGTCGATGCTGGGGTCGTCCTCAAGAGCCGGAAGAGCGGCGAGCGAGCATCGGTCAACCAGGCACGCACCGATTTACTTCAACCCATCGCGGTCAACAGACTCAGGATGATAGGGGACACCCACAAGCGTCGATGGCCTGCCATCTGCTCTTGCGGGACGACTGGCTCTCGCAAGTGTTGTGGAGGTCGAGCAGCTGGACCTGCAGATGGAGCCTTTGCAGGTCCAGGACGGATTCGATGTACTGGCTCGAGCTGGCGATGCTGGTGCCGAAGAGCAGCAGGTACACGCCCAGCGAGATGTCGAAGTGGCGGAGAAGGGCGTTGTAGCGGGACTGGCAGTCGGGCTGGAGGGCGGCCATTGAGTCGTCGTCTGCGAGGCCGAGGGCCCTGCGGTCCACGTGCTGTACGGTCCTTCGGGAGAAGTCGCGGTGGAGCTGGGCCCTAGGGGCGCGAAAGGTGGCTGTCGTGACGGCTTCCCGCGAGGGCGTTGATCTGCTCCAAGGCGCCACTCAGCGTCATCGTCTTGGCGTACGCAGGCTACCGTGGCCATTGTGCTTGTTTCTTCGGCCTCGTTTTGTTGTTGCTGGAAGCCCTTGGGAGGCCCGACATCGATCGAATGCATCTAGAGAATGGATGTGCTAGCCGGCTTGGGGTGGGCGCGGAGGTGGTGATGGTGATGGTGATGGTGCATCGCTTCAAAGGACCACTTTGTGTTGTGAGGGACGGCATTAAGGGGAATGATTTATAAAGATGATCAAGGTTCCGCCGGAATCTGTCCGCCAACATCCGTCCGCCAGATCCGCTTTGCAACATCACTCAAACTATCCAGCCCTCGTCCGGACGTCCGTGTAAGATGATTGGCCACAACTGCCCTGACCCTCCCTCATTCGGGAATCAGGCCAACCACAACGATTTTGCCTGCGCCTGCTTATCTCCACGCGTTGCGAAAACACTGAGCAGCCAAGTCTCCATCCCTCGCTTGCTACATCATTGTCGACGAGCAAGGATGGGACCGGTGCAGGCACTTGGGCCGTGATGTGATGTGCTGTGCTGTGCGATCCCGGAATACCCGCGCATAGTGGGCGATTGCTCCGATCCTCCAGGTTTCGGCCGTCCGACCATCGACCAGGAACCCAGACCCATACGGACACCTTGTCCATGGCCCATGTACCTCTTGCCCAGCCACAGATATCGTCATCGTCATCGTCATCTTCATCGTCGAGCAAGGAAAGAAAGACACATCCAAAGAGCCTGCCTGTTTGGGCAAGGGACCTACAGAGCGCAAAGTTCTGGGCGGGCAGGCAGATGAGCAGGTGCATGTGCGTGTGCCAGGTGTGCAGGTTCTTGTCCGCCCACGGAATGCTGCCCCGCATCTTGACCGCGCCCCTGCCGCAACTAACCCGTTGGTATCACAGGGATACCGTACGCGTACGGGCTTGCTGCAAGTCAAGATATCGTGGGTAAAGTGGTCTGCAAGTGGTTGATTGAAGTATGAAGAGTCGAGATGTGAGGTGGATGCTGGTCGAGAAGATATCGCCAGCAAGAGCTGGAGAATCCGCGTAATCTCATTGGCCACCAAGGTACGGCACGTGAGATCCACGTGACGTACCGCCACACTCCCAGCCCCTGGTGATCTGGATATCCCAACACAACCTTTAACACCGTGGGACCGGTTTAACTACTAACACCCCTCCCCCGACTTCATCTTTTCTCTATTGTTGTCTTTTCTCTTTTTCTCTCTCTTCTTTCTCCCCCCCCCTCTTTTGCCCCACGCTACGTCTCGGTGGCCGATCTTAAGGCCTCTCGCCCTTACTAATCGTACAGTCTCCGCCATCCATCCCAACCATTTCTCTGCCGATACCATGCGCCAGCCGTTTCCGCCAAAGACACCAACAACTCGAATGAAGCCCTGGCGAACGACCACCTGCTGATGCCTGGATTTCCTCCGTCGCCCAGGCCCCTGACACTCTTCAAGTAACCGCACTGCATTGACGGATCCTCGATTCAAGCCAAGGCAGCGTAATTACTTACAACCCACCACGCGGCCCTCGCCAGATGCTTCTACTAACTACAATGACAATAGTAAAAAGTTGCACTTACCGCCCCTCCTCTTCTCTCTCTCCCCTCTCCCAGCCACAATCACGACCATATTCCCCGATCTGCAACCGCAGTTGCATCTTGCATCCGCACCTGTGCAGACGCTGCGAGGCTGTGTGCACCCCTCGCAGCTGCTAGCAGGAGCTAAACCAACCGGCCAGCCGGTTTCAGACCGTGGTCCCTGATCCAACCAAGAATAGCAGCTTCCATTTGGTTCAATGGGTAAGGGATACTACAGACCGTGCCCGGGCTCTGTTCGCTGAGGAAGGAGGTCGAAGAGGATGAGGGTAGTGACAAGAACGACGGCTACTACGCGAGTTTTGTAAAACAAATCACGGTGGTATGGTGCCTTGCTGGCGCTATGCTTCGCCTGTATCCTCTTCTTTCTGCATTCTTATTTCAGCTTGCTGGCTTGTTTCCTTGCTTGCTCGGGTTTGAGATTCCGCCCCTCCCGTTTTCTGATAGGCGCGGGGAATATTGTTCCCTCTCCACTGCAAAGAAAACGAGAGGAGTTGGCCGTCGATGGTTCCTGTGCATCTCACGTTACGTGCTGGATTGATTCTGCGATTCTCTTCTTACCAGATCATCCTTGACCCTCAAGGGATGAAACGGGATGTAGCTGGGCCAAAGGCGCAGGGAACTTGATTAAATGTTATAAAACTGCATGCCACAGTTGCAAAGACGCGATCCACACTTGCGCATCGTTTCAGCGTTTCTGTTAGGATTAAATTCGTTTGAAGAAAATGGTGTGGCGGCGAAACGAAATAAGAGCCTCCCGGCATGTACTGAAGCCACCCCTATACATGGGACATATTTCCACGCTGGGCAGAGTTGTCAGTAGCTGAGAGACTGGGAACGGACGGCTCGAAGCTCAGTCTCTGGTTCGTGTAGCTGATGGCGGCTGACGGATAGGCGGGGTGCCGCAGCGCCGTGCCAATGTGTCACAAGACTATAGGCATCACATACTGGTTCGAAAGTGCCTTGTTCTTCCTTAGTCTATCCTGTATGCGATACAGTATATAAAATGCCTCATCACGTGGGCAAGGCCAATACGAATCCCATCGCCAGGGTCCATCCAGCCGATATCTGGCGGTCACCCGGATGTCGGCCTTTTCCAGCGACAAAATGGTAACGGCGACGGACTAGTCGGGGATGCTCGGATTACGCTGCAAACAGCACAGGACCTTAAAGCGATGGTGATAGCTACCCGTCATAAGACTTGGTTTTGGGCTGTTTTTACACCGTTAAGGCGAACCCATGACGCAGTGCTGCAACACCTTTTACCTCTCAAGGAATCCACAGTACTCAAATCAAAGCAAGTCCCTTATTGTTAAAGCACAGCGCGGGAGGGGCGGAATCCTTCCCCCACTTGTGAATGGGCCATCAGCTTCATCTCGATTGCCACGAACCCTGACCTTGGATGAAAAACAAATGGGGGCCATGAATTTAGCCAGTTGAGTAGCAGGGATAAGCAGCCCGGCATCCCACACGTAATCCTCCATTGAGAATGGGTTGTACCTTCGGTGTCATTGACTTGTTCAATGCACCATACGGCGGGGCTGTGGTAATCGCGTATTTACTCGACCCTGTGATAGGATCACAGGGCACCACTTCAGGGCATCCGCACGCCCTAACAGGTGTAGGTAAACTTCTCTAGTGCAGCTAGCTGCCGCTCTGCTCTCGATCGAGCGTCTTTCAGCCGGGTCCGCGCTATCTATGCACGAGGGGAAACGGAAGAGAGGCGCGCCGTGGCCGTATGCACAAGACCGAGATGGAACTTCAGGCCCAAAGTGACACGACCGTGATAGATTATGTAGTTGGGCTTATCTGCCATCAATTGAATTGCTAATGACAGTTCCTCTGCTGCCCCAAATCCTTTGCCTCGGTCCCTAGTAAACCCCTCCCCTCCCCTTTGCGTGGAACTCACATTCTCATTCGACCTGACCCGAGAGCCGCCCACCCCGTTCCATCTAATCGACTTGCAGAGCTCAGGAGGAATTTAAGGGCACAACGTTGCGGACGGCTCAGTTTCAGCTTGTGCCCGCGCCCGCGTCGTTCTCGCTGAGCTTCCGTACCATGTCAGCCATCCACGTCTTCCGCTGTTCACATCTATCGTTGAGCTCTCGAAGCTCCTCCGTCACTTGCTGAAGCTTGGCAGATGATTCCGACCTCTTCTTCGTGGATGCCTGGACCTGGGCTACCAGGTCGGCGGGGTATCCTCCAATCTGCCCGGCCCCGAGCATCTCGGCCATGAAAGCTTGTAGCTGTGCCTGCAACCTTGTTGTCTCGTGTGTGCTCTCAGCCACATCGGCCTCGGCTACCTTGATCTGCTCGTCAAGTGACTTCGCCTGCTTCTCTGTCGTCTCGACGTGGCTGAGCTCGCGTAATAAGTAGCGCGCAGTCTCAACCACCTGCGTCTTGTACGCGCCGACGGGACTGACGTCCAGGCTGCCGTTATGAGAGGACATCGTGAGCATCCAGTTGTGTGAGGTTGCCAAGGAAAGCTCGTGGGGCTTGTACGCGGTGGCGGGAGCCGTCGTGTTTCCCAAGCGGCCGGCTGAGAACTGGTCCGGGGACTTCATTTCAGTGAATCCCCGCCGCCGGATTTCGACTGTCTCCTCGCTCAAGCTGCGATGTCTTTTTGGCCGTCCCATCTCCCCCAAGGAAAAGGAGTGTGTGCCCGGCGGATTTGAGGGCCGTGTCTGCGCCATTCCAGCACGAGGGATCTTCAAGAGCTCGAGGAGCTCCATGCGTTTCTCGGGAGCGCTAATGTTCTGCGGCACGAGTTCGCCTTGGGCTACGGATTGAATTGCGGCGGCGACACATACGCCGCTATTGACTTCATTATATGATCGAGGGCACGGCTATCGCAATGGCTTCAGTTAGCGGGAGTGCGCCCTTTATCTCTATTTTTTCTTAGAGGGGCGGGGCATTCACGAACCTGTTTCTGCAAAGTCGTCAGTGACGGCCACTGCTCCGTCGCCCAGGAGCTGAATTCCTCAAAGAGAGCGTCGTCGTTGGCAGGGTCGTAGTGGTCAGCGTGGTTTATGTCTTGCGCGAAGACTGCGAGGGTCCATTGTCCACACGGATGGTAAAGGGGGATGCAAACGGTGCGTTTTTGGGGGGGAAAGACCAGGGTGTTAAGCGAGACATCTCGATAATCTTTTTGCAGCGAAACAGGGTGCGTGATGGCGACGGGGCTGTCCTCGGCCAGGTCGAATGAGTTGCATATCATCTCCAAGGTGGTCGAGGAGACACGCCCGCCGAGGAGATTGCCCAGTTCTTCGAGTGCGTTGGTGAGGTTCTGCTCACGCCGGGAAGCCAGTGGCTGCTGAACACAGCTTGCCTGCGTGATGTTTGTTTTCTTGATAGGCTCGATGAGGGGGAGAGGAGAGGTGGCGATGCGCTTGTACGCGTCCATGGCGGCGCTGAAAAGCTTCGCGCCGAGCGGCTTGCCTGATTCTAAGCTACCTCTGAGAGCAGCGAAAAGGCATCCGTGCGGCTGATCCTACAAGCCGGCCAAGGATCCTTGGTTGACGACAACGTGCGTGGTAAGGCTCGAAAGAACTTGGAGTGAATTGATAGAAAGCTGGTCTAGCTGTACGGAGTACTGAGGCGGGAAGACAAGCGTGCCCTCCTCGGCCCAGGCGCGCGCGATCTTGGACACAAGGAATGCGTGGCGTTGGCCGGTCTTTTGCCGGCTGGATCCTTGAGGGGTGTTCGACATACGGGTCGAGTCGGGCGACAGAGCAGGCCGCGCCGTTTGGTATCGCGGCGGGACGAGGGCCGGGTTTGTGTGCAGGGAAGCAAAAAGAGGAAGATTGTTGGAGGGATGAAGTGGAAATTGGGTGAGTAGCTGCAGCCTACAGGTTGGGAAGGTTGCCTGAGAAATGTGTGTACCGGTAGGTTGGCCTGGCAGGCATCGTGGGGATGAAACGGGCAATGATGAATAAGCAGCATGGCAGCATGGGAAGCATGGGAAGCATGGGAAGCATGGGAAACATGGGAAGCATGGGAAGCATGGGAAGCATGGGAAGCATGGCATGGCGGCATGCGTGAATCACCATAGCCTGGTGAGGTGCAACCCACCTGCCGTGGTTAGGTAGTGCAGAGCAGCTTCCGTTTCAAAGAACCAGCAACGTAATAGCCGTAAGTAGAAGTTGCTATGCGTCCCCATGTCACGCTTCCCATGCTGCCATGCTGCCATGCTGCCATGCTGCCATGCTGCCATGCTGCCATGCTGCCATGCTGCCATGCTGCACGTTTCCATGCTACTCATTTCCATGCTGGACTGTGATTCATTCTTTCCTGTTATACAGGCAGCCCACAGCGCAGACAATCGTCTGCCTCCAAGTCCTCCGCGACCATACGATGAAGAAGCCAGACTTTGATTACGCACTGTCGTTGAGCATCTTCAGGTGGACTGGCTTTTGGCCATCGGTGTGGCGATGGGGTCGCATGCAGAGCAACCAGTGGCTCGTTCCTCTCCTCTTGGAACACAAACATCCATCACTGTCCCATCTATAAATGAGTGCAACTGAAGATGGGGTACCTACTTCTGAGAATGGACACCAATCAATGGGGCGCCAGCACGCGTTGCTTTGAGACTCGACAACAAACGGCACGGTCCAGGATTCAGGCAGAAGAATTACGGATTATAGATGGTAGTTTGGGGCACCTAGGCTCCAAGGTGGATGACGCATCTTTGAAGTCCATGCATTGGAGACGACGTTACATAAGGGGGAGAATGTTGTTTTGGTGGATAGGTTTTGGCGCTGGCGGTGCATGTACCAAGTGCCCTGGTGAAGACGCAGTGTGCAGGCAATCCTAGTCCCTGACCTTGACCGATAGACCGCCTTGATCTCGACCTTGTGTATCAATATAAGCATCAACATGAGCTTGAGCTCGAGCATATGCACGAGCTTGATGAACCAGCAGTGAACAATGAGCGGTAAGTAATAAGCGTAACCATAAGCATGACCTTGACCGTCATCTGGCATTGACCTGAACTGTCTGATAGTTAGTGCCGACCTTGACTGAAGCGACTGCCATTGCAACCCGCCAAGGCTCCCTCGACTGGCATCGGCCATATGAGCATTTTTCCAAACGAGGGCCATATGAGCATTTTTCCAAACGAGGGCCGCTCTAAAGCATGGAATCAGCAAACACACCATCTCAACTGTTGCCAATGCGCTATTGGCTCGACTCATGGGAACAAGACAAACCTGCCATGTATTGCCGTCCTTTGTGAAATGTCTGCTCCCAAGACGCGCTCTCGTATCCTCAACCTCCAATTTCCGAGAGCTGTTGCTAGTAAAAAAGAAAAAAAGAGAAAAATGAAGAAAGCAAAGCCAAAAAGTCGCCTCATTGGGACCGTACAAATCCCAGAGTTTGCTATGCTGTGCCCGGTCGTCCGAATGGAGCGCGCCGGAATGATCATGTGCGCAGTCCGCTCTCCCCGCTCCTTGGGTATCCACCAAACCCCCAGAACAGTAGCGACAGTCAATGCCGATAGAAGACTCTTGGTTGATGATCCTGAGGTACCAATGTTTTGAGATGGCGATGTCGCTGCCCGGGAACACTTTGCCAGCCAACCCGCGAATAACTTAAACTATGGCTTTCGCATCACCTCGCGCTGTGGGAATCGGATTTGTTCACCTGCCATTAAACTCAACGGGCGGGGCCCGTATACAACTGTTCGTGTCCTTCTGGTCTTCGTCTTGCTGGTCCTCGTCCTCCGGGGTATCGTCCTTCGGGGTATCGTCCTCCGGGGTGTCTCGGTCCCGGATGGCATTTTGGACGGCGGCTCGAAGAAAGTCTCGGAGGTCGCTGAATGGAATGCGAATGTTGGAGAGTTCGTCGAGGCCGACATTGTGTCCACAACTGGAAAAATGGGAAGTCAGCAAGCTTCGTTCTATTTATTCTAGGAATGTGACCTGGCGGAGCAGATGGAGGAGAGAGGAGAAGAAGGGGGGCGCTTGTCCCTTATTCGTGAAGGCGGGCGAACTTGATCATCGGGGAGGGTTGCTGGGTCCAGGACCATGTCCGAAGTGTACAGACACAGGTCGACATTGGCGTCAAATGGAGTCCAGTCCACTGCTCTGCAGACCGTGCCGTTTTGCGTAAACTAAACGCCAACGTAGCACTGGTCGAGATGGCGCATGATGGCCTCGTAGTCGGACGGCGCGGCGGGATTATAGATGTTGAAAGCAATGACGGTGCGGACCTGGCGGAGGCCGCGCGTGCCCTTGAGGAAGCCCTCGCACCTCTGTTGCAGTTGGGCGAGCTTGGGTGGGTGGGAGTAGGCGACCTTGGCGACTACGGGAGGGTTCGTTTCGAGACAGAGGCGGCCCCAGGAAATGTCGGGATACCTGTTGCCCCCGACCTTGTCGTTCTCGATGCTGCTGCTGGATGCGAGAGTGATATTGGGAGCGCCGAGGGCTTGGAAGCCCGGGAGGAAAGGGCACGTGGCGGTGGTGATTCTGTGGGAGACCTGGGCTGCAAAAGCGGAATGGATCCGTGACTCGGACATTTTGAAGCTCAGCAGACCATCATCGGGATCATATTCGATCTGGAGCTTGCCGAGGAGGAACTCGGGGTCTTTGTCAACATTGAACTCAGGTTCCGGATTGGAGTCGGCAAGGTCGAGGACGAAGTCGAGATTGGGGTTGAGGCCAAAGAATGGCTCACTCCGCAGGCGCCCAAGAAGAGATTGGTAGGAAGAGGGCGACAAGTGAAAAAGGCCGTCGTCCTCGCCCTTGTCTCTTTGGACAGAGGCGCACAGGCAGGCCGAAGAGCCGTGTCGGCCCTGGGCAACACAACGCGCCAAGGCAAGGGCGGCCTCGAAGCCAGCGTCGTGAGCTGACATGTGTCGGCCCATCAGCGTGCGTTTGCGTCTGCAGGACAACTGAGATTGTGACCTAGAGACGACAGGTAAGCGTATGTCAAGAGATGTGGTTAATGAGTGCAGGCAGCTGAGATGATGTTCTCTTCGGCTCACAGAACAACCCGTCTTGCAAGTGTTTTTGGCTTTTGCTTTTGGGCGAATGAGGAGAGGAGGGAGGAGTGAAGAGGATAGAACGCAATGTTGGGACTTTTCTTTCTTCTTTTTCCACTTACTGTCTGGCGAAGGGTGGACGAGGGTGTTTGTTTCCAGGGAGATAGTGCAAAGGCCAGCGCGCAAAAGATTGTGTTTGTTGCGCGTTTGCGAGATGCTGGTGCTTCTATTTTCTGGTTGAGCGTTGGCTTTGTTCTGGAGAAGGAAGGTGGGCGGGTAGGTAGGTAGGTGGTGGGGCTTCATTACTGATCAAGTGGGGGCCCTGTTTGCCAGCAAGGGACAGCGCTGACTAAAGGGGCTAAGATAAGCATAGATAAACAAGGAGGGGCGCTGTTTGTCGACATGATCCCCAAGCCACAGTGGCTGTGCTTCTCTCGGCTTTCTACCTTGTCTCGCCGCTCTCGCCTGCATCAGCTTCACGCAGGGCCAGCCGCGCAGGAAAGATGGACCGCTAGATGCCGACGTGAATGGTTGGAATATGCCATTATCGACGGTTATGTCTACACTAGGTTGCATGTCGCCCAATGTCTTCGTGATGGACGCCTCACGTAATCGAGGCTGTTGGGCGGCGACAGATCAACGGCTTGCCTTTTTGGGACACCGAGATGCTCACTAACCCCCACCCCCCCATTTCTGCATTCCTTAGCCAATGGGATAACACGCCATCAACCGAGGTCCTTGCGGAAGAACTTAATTGCCCTGCCCGCCCCGTATGTACTACAAACTGCCCAGGTGTACGGGACGTCCCTCTCATCGGACGGCAGAGATGCAATGTCGCTGAGATTGTGTGCTACGTCGTGCTCCATGCACGCGCTGGATGTGAAGCCTTCACGAGGAAGCGGCGGCGTTCTTGGGCAGGAGGGGGCAAACGCACTGATGAAGCAGGGGTTGAGATGCGGCTGACAAGTCTGGCGAGCTATGTATCTTAAGCTTGCTGGTAGTTAGAGCTAAGCTGATCTCATTCTTTGAGGCGGGTGACCTTTTTGAACCACTTCCCTCGGTTAGGAACTGGCTGGGAGGAACATGATCTATCCTGAAGTACAACAAGTTGGGAAGGACACCGGCAGAAGAGACGGAGGGGGAGGAAAAGAGGCTGGGCTGATTCAGAGAAAGAGAGAGGCTGGGAGGTAACAGGAGAAGAGAGAGAAGAAAGGGTACAGACACAAGAAAAATTGTGCGGCGGGGATGATTCGTTTGCTAGATGCGATGGACCCAACACCACCACCACCATCACCCATTAACGCCCATTACGATCAACAAAACAAAAAAGAGCAGGGTCAATTGTGGAGCAGATTACGACTCCTGTCGAGCCAGCGCCGCCTCCATCTAAAGATACCTTGGTAAGACAGACGAACCCCATCTGCTGCTAGGCCCTTCACGGCATGGAGAATGGCATGGTAGTGCTAAAAGGACTTGACGCTGCGGATTCTGTCTATGGCCAGTTCTCGGTAGATCTTATGTCGTACAGCTTCCGCGGTCAGCTCTTGTGTAAGCTTTTGAATGACACGCGTTGTAAGTTGACATGGCGGCCCTTAGATTGACGTTTGATAAAGTCGTTCCTCACTTACTTCCGCCTTTCGGAGCCACGTCTCCTAAGGTTGCTTGAGCTCATACCCCAAGGACAAGGCCAACCCCGGGGCCCTCTGCCCTCCGGCCTGCCTTCTGACCCATGCCTTGTCCGCCTGGGCCGTTGTATGAACATTGATCTCGACTTGGTCCACCAGGCATCCGCGTGATGGACCAAGCATGACCAACACCCTCAAGATAAACCTGTAAAATGTTTATTTAACGGCCAGCTGTGACCACAAGCTAAACGAGACAAGCATCGAGTGGCCCAACTAAGTGAGAAATGCGTGGGTCGACGATGGCTGGCCAACGAAGCCGCCCTCGATGAAACAGAGCAAGATGCCCAGGCTGAGCCTGTACCTACACGACAAACCAGGGGGGAGACCACGAACAGAGTTATGGAAGTGAATGCATTTCCTAAAAGGCGTCCGTTACACAGCCTTCTCCTGGCTTTCATCGTCATTCAAGTGATGTTGAGCGACTGGTAAAAGCTGATATGGGAGCGTTTCCATCATGTCTTTCAATTCCTGAAGCTTCTTGTTGGTGAGGCGCTCTGAATCTTCTGAGCCAGCATCTCTTCGTGTTCGTTGCGCGGCTTCCAGGCTTCGTGGTCCCGCTTTGCTTTGTTGGCTTGCTCGCCTGTTTTGGTGCCGCGCTGTTGCTGTTGCTGTTGGGTGAGCCGTCGTCGTTATCGTCTGTGTGCGTGGATGTCCGTGGACATGGCACAGTGTTCGGAATCTAGTGCCGCAGCATCGGCGGCAACATCAGCAACGAACATAACGTGATATATGTTAGTAATGGCGTCTTGTCGGAGGTGGGTTTCCCCGTTACCCTAGAACGGCTTGGCAGCGGCAAACGCCGTGTTGATTACTCGGGGTGGTGGCCGGCCTTAAGGTTGTGGACGGTGACTATGAAGCCCGAAGAGGAGGAACACATCTGTCTGTGCATATAGCGACAGAAGCTAGTATGCGGAGGACGGGGAGTATGGAGTCGAAGTGAAGTCGAGCAAGCTCCTTGATGGCGGCAATGATGTCATCCACCTCACCGGGAGGCTTGACGAGCGATGATGCGAATGGCCACCACTCTATGCGTGCTGTCGAGTCCGGGTGGGCCGATGTTTTGATGGCATCGCCGGTAACAGTGATGCTTTGGGTAGCCAAGTAGGCCAAGGGCCGATTGATGGTGGCAGCAAGCTCCACGACATGGCGGACTAGGGCGGATAGTTTGGGTTCCAGGTGGGGGGTGGGGTCGACGTCATCATCGGCTTCCATAAAGGCTGTGTGTCGTTGGGGAAAAGGGGCTCTATGTCAGGGCCCAACCGTAATGAGGCCAACGAAAGGGGAAAGGCGGTGCTGTTTCCATCGTGCAGGCTGGCAAAAGCAGGCAAACAGGCAAAGTGCCAGCTGCTGGTGTCAGCAGAAGAAGAATGCCCCGCAGGATGCTCTTTTTCAACCCCTAGGTTCCAGGCAGCATCACGACGACGAGTCTGGCTGCTAGCATCGCACAGCTGGCACGATTGTTGCCATCGGGCGCGCCGGGGATCAAGGATGCTGAGACGAAGAAGCGGTACGTATCCGGCGCCGGCGGCGTCGTCTTGGACGCCCTTGGTGACTTGTGAGCCGAGGCCCGACTCGAAGGCGACGTGGAGAAGTTAAGCAGCCAAGCCAATGTTACCGATGATGCACTGGACAGTAACATCGTCATACTCTTCGCTACAGCCGAGACCATCCGAGGCGTGCAGGTCCCTGGATACCAAGGCAAGGTTACGTAGGTGCTGTTCCATGTGGTTGCAAAAGAACAATGGCATTGCGGTCATAAAGGGCGGTGGGCTCAAGACCCAGACGGACGGTCATGTTGCCGCATAAACGCCTAGGGATAGGACTCGGGTTGGCAAAGGCAGACGCGGCGGCGGCGAGGAATTCGAGAGCCGAGAGGGGCAAAGAGCTGTGTTTATGAGCTTATTCGGTGTGCAGCGGCGTCACTGAGGGAGGGGCAGGCGAAGTCGAGGATGTTGAGGACTTCGTGTATGTAGTAGGAAAGGTCTGGGGGCGGCGAGAGAAGGCAACGCAAAGCTGTATTGCAGAGCGGGTGATGCGCCGAGGTGTATGTATAGAGAGGCGTCTGAACAGACTAATTCGCCGTAAAAGTAGAGCTCTACCGACTGGATGCAGGTGCTTGCAGGCAGGAAGCCGGTCTTAGGGATGGTGGATTCAGACTTGAATTCGACTTCGGACGCGTGGTGGTCGTGATATGGATGATAGACGGACGAACGAACACAGGAGATAGGAGAGGAGGCGGGAACGATAAGATAATTAATAATTTACTACTCCTAACTTATAACTTGGAGTTTATAGATAGCACTTTATAACTTATACTTTATTATAGGAAAGAGCAGACAGAGGATAGTTATTAACGTTATTACGTAAGGCTATAAGGGGCTATTTAGTTAGATAAGAGTGTTATAACCTAATAAGTTACAGGCGATACAGCCCTATGAGGTAAGACAGGTCGCAGGTAGCATATGTTACGGTCAGATATCCGACAGTGGTGTTTTCAACTAACAGGTAGCTAAGGTCGATACTTAATAAACAGTACTAGGTCTTGTTGGCTTGTTTGGTAATCTTGCTGGTCTGTTAGGCACACGGTGATCAGTCGTATACTCGATAGGCGTAGGTAGCTCGTATAGCTTTATAACAGAAGGATAATCTAAGAGTTACTTATAGTAGAGTGAATTACGAAGTTAATTACTAAAGAGCTATAGAAGGTATCTAGTCTGTTTCTTACGTTAAGTATTATACTCTCTTGCCTTCTTTAGATTACTACCTGTGGTTAGTGATCCTTAGTGTTAGATTAGTTAGGTAGGTTACTGATCCTCGCTAGGGGATTATGTTAGATTACTACTGATCCTTACTAATCTATTACGTGACCTTCCTTAGTTCTT
>LFIW01001772.1:0-23623 GCA_001625285.1 Colletotrichum incanum
ACCTGTGGTTAGTGATCCTTAGTGTTAGATCAGTTAGGTGGGTTACTGATCCTCGCTAAGGGATTATGTTAGATCACTACTGATCCTCATTGATCTATCACGTGACTTTCCTTAGTTCTTCCGTTCCGAGTCCGGTTCGTGCCGCAGTCCTGCATACGTAGGTGACCATTTCCCGTTTGTTGGTCTCACAAGGGGTGCTTCAGGCTGCGCTAGTCACCAACCGTCCTTGGGTTGTAACACTGGGAGGCATTTTTGGGTGGCCCACATGCGGGGTGGCCCAGAAGTGGGTAACTTGACTTATCTCACCAAGAAGTTTGATTTGAAGAAAGACATACAATTCAATACCCGCATTCAGTCAACACGATTCCAAGAAGACTCCAAGTCGTGGCTGCTATATGACTCGACTGGCGGCACTTATACTTGCCGCTATTTCTTCACGGCGATGGGTATTCTTAACGAGCCTACATTGCCCAACATCCCTGGTGTCCACGACTACAAAGGAGAGGCATGGCACACAGCTCGTTGGCCAGATGAAGGCGCGAATCTTGACGGCAAGCGTGTGGCCATTATCGGAACGGGCGCGACTGCCATTCAGATCATCCAGGAGATTGCCAGACGGTGGGCTCCCTGACGGTCTTACAACGGACTCCAAACTGGACTGCGCCAATGCGAAACACGAAGATTAGCCCGGAAGAAATGCAGGATATCCGGGAGCGATATCCCGAGATCTTTCGACAATGTCTCGATTCCTACTCGTGCTTCGTTCACGTCAGTGACATAAGACGCGTGTTTGACATGGAAGAGGCGGACCTTCTCAAGCATTGGGAGGCACTCTATGCACTGCCTGGATTTGCAAATGTCTTGGGTGTATCGGGTGACATTTATACCAACCGAGAGGCCAACAAGCTTTACAGCAATTTCCACTTCAACAAGATCCGCCAGCGCGTCAATGACCCAAATATCGCCGAGAAGCTCATTCCCAAGAACCACGGGTTTGGTACTTGTCGGGTTGCTCTGGAAAACGGTTACTACAAGGTTTTAAATCAGCAGAACGTCCATCTAGTTGACCTGACCGAGAATCCTATTGAGCGGATCACAAACAAGGGCATAAAGACACTAGAGAAGGCCTTCGAATTTGATGTCATTATTTATGCAACTGGATTTGATGCCGTCACCGGCTCGTTCCGAGCGGTTGACTTCCAGGGTATCGGAGGCGCTTAGCTCTCCGATGTCTGGAGTGAAGGCATCCAGACTTTCCTTGGGCTGACAGTCAAAGGGTTTCCTAACATGTTCATGATAATGGGACCTCACCAAATGTTTGGAAATATTCCTCAAAGCATCGAATATGCCGTCGGGTGGGTTGCGGACTTCTTACGGTATGCCCGCGACCATAACATCATCTCTATTGAGGCCACTGACGAACATATGCGTATGTGGACAGAACATGTTTGGAAATGCGGCGAGGGTTTATTGGCAAATGAGGTGGATCTTTGGATGACTGGTGTCAACAAAAACTTGGCCCACAAACAGAAGAGGTCCATGACGCGGTATAATGGGCCTGCGCCTGGTTACAGAAAGAGGTGCGATGAGGTGAAAGCCAGAAATTATTCCGACTTTACGCTCAGCAAAAATGCGCAGTCATCATCGGAGTCAGAATGAAGAATGTGTTATGAATTTATAGATCTGTTTGCCGCTCGCCAACTGGTTGCCACGGTCGGACTGCTCATCACATCACTTGTACAAATTCTGCTTACATAGAAGTTTAGATTTTTACTCGATTAAATTTCTTCCCGAGCTGTTGACACCCTATAATAACGGATTGTTTGATTGAGATTGCAAAATACGCGAGCTTGAGAGGCCATTCACAACATGTCTAGGAGCCAACTAAGTATATTGTGCAATGTTGTGGTGGAAGAGACGCCCATCAAACAAGTCTAGAGCTCATGAATAACAAACTCGCCAGTTGCGGCTGGCTTGCTCAACGCCCAAGTGATTCCGCCATCAATTGTGTTGTCCCGGTGCTGTGACTCTGACAGCTTATCGCCAAATCTCGGGAAGCCGTGTGGAACACCCTTAAAAACGTGGACATCAGTCGGAACACTGAATTACGGGTTAGCTTAGCAGTCAAAGTTCGGGCCTTAAGCTCCTCACCCAGCCTCGGCGAGCATCTTTGCGTACAGCAAACCCTCATCTCTGAACGGATCCAAGCCGCAGATACCCAACGTAGTCGGAGGGAGACCCTTCACTTGGTCGGGGGTTGCGTTACCAGGATTCAATCTTAAATCGTTGACATTCGGATTGTCGATCTGAAGTAAACCAAGGAACAGGTCTATCATGGTCCTCGGTAAGAGTGGAGCGTTTTCATTCTCGACATGTGATGACTTGGATGGGTCTTTCAGTTTCTTTGCTTGGGGCTCGTAACAGTCGACATGCGTCAAGCAAGGAATTAACAGAACCTGGCCCGCGATGGGAGGTAAACTTTTGGCAACCTTGCCTAAGTGTTGGGCAAGTGTGAGGGAGGCTGTAAGTTGCCCGCCAGCAGAAGGTCCTCCTACGACGACTCTGTTTGCTTCGCCACCAATATCCTTGATACTCGCATGTAGCCAGATGAAAGCGTCCTCGGCATCATTCTAAGCAGTGGGATAAACAAACTCGGGTGTGTGGCGGTAATTCACGCTCAGGACGACGACGTTGTTACTGAGAGCGATGCGAGCACATGATGCGTCTTCCGAGGTGAGGGTGCCAAAGAGAAACCCACCGCCATGGAAGTGTAGATAAACAGGCAAAGGCCCTTCCCCCGCCGCTCTGGCTCGGTAGGTTCGGGCCTCGATCGTTGCACCATCGCGAGTCGGCAACGTCCAGTCGCGCACCTGTAGTTGATCTATGACGGCCTTCATGGCTTCCACAGATAGCTCTTCGCGGATTTTGTTCGTGTAGCTCTTGCGCTCCGTAGCAGACAGATCAGTCTGCGGCGGTGGCAAATCGACCTCCACAGTCAGCCACTCCTCACTAGGGCCACCGTAATGTGAAAAATCGGACATTGTATGACTTTGCAGTGTCTCGCAAGAGTTCAAGATAGAGATTCAAAAGTTCAACTGGTGGTTAAGCAGGTTGTGTTCAAGGCACATTTCAATATTTGACCTTGGTTTCAGTGTGGCACACTTTTCATTCGAACATGTGGTAGCCATGAGTGTGGCCTTCTGATGATCAATGCTACCCGGATTTCGATGCCGGCCCGGCCTGAGGCTAAAGCCGAGGAAGTATCCACTGCGCTCGACCATTTCGGCTGCTCTGCGTCTCCATTCACATGAATCCAGCAAGTCCCTTCACGCAACTAGGTAACGGCAAGGAGGGGTTAAAGATGCCGGCGCAGAACCAGTGGGCCAATCATCTTTTCCAGCACGGTCCGTGTGTCCATAAAGATTCTGTTCATTTACGTGTCAAAGCAAGCGTCAATCGGTGTCAGTGTCTTCTCAATAGCCTGCGACTGAATAACATCCAAGAACTTCCGATTTTATACGTTCAGATTAAAGAAAAACCTGTGGTTCAGGCATTACACAGAAGCAGGCCTCGGGCAACACAAGACTATACCCTTCTTTTCCTCTCGCTGTCACTGGCAAGTGCATTGTAGCTGATAAGCCACCTCGATAATGCCGATGGAGAAGAACCAGCTGCGATATCAGTTGTGCTGCAATGATTGTTACTTTGTCTTGATAAAATGGTAGGCTATCCAAAACGAAGCAGCTACCATGCCTTAGCCAAGGTTGTTTATTCATTAGTACTGCTGGGCCCCGTGACGGCGCTATCCGGGTCTCCCCAAATGGGTTATCCGTGCATTTTGCCAATGCAAGTTAAGTTGCCAGACGAGACATTGATCCGCCAGTGATATAATTACATGACAGTGAAATTTGTTTTGGTTTAGTAGATGAAAGCACACAGCGTGTCTACCAAACAGATCCGAACCTGACAATTGAGTCTCCATAATTCCAATCTATAATTCGACTTTGCATTATGTCGATTTACTTGACAATTACTCTGTAACTATAATTATGTCGGACATCGTCCATAAACCGCCGTCTCGATCATTAGGCAAGATAGCAATTTTTTTCTGGCGCTAGGTGTTTCGGCGACGGCATTGGAAATGAGCGTGCTAATTCTGTTCTTCTAGCTAAAAATGCATGCGATGTGGTGTTTGCTGATAGAAACTTGCTCTGATCAACGCAAATCTGCGATATGGTGAGGAGCACAACTACCTGCCCGAGTTCATCGAGGCCTCGTATGACAGCATCAAGTCGAAGCCCATCGATATCACTCAGCAGGAAGGAGTGTCATTTCATATGTGTGGAAACGAGCTTTCTTGGGCCGGATTCAAGGTGCATATTGGCTTCAACTATCGGGAAGGCATTGTCATCTCGGATGTCTGCGTCATGACCAACAACAACAGCGTGATCCCATCTTATTCAATCGCATCAGTGTCGTTTAGATGGTCGTCCCCTACGGAAACTCCGACTCGCCTCACCAGCGGAAACATCCTTTTGATGTCGGCGAGTATGGCAGCGGATTGATGACCAACTCCCTGAAACTCGGCTGGGACTGCAAAAGTGCCATTCACTACCTCGACGCTGTCATGACAACCTCCAAGGGCAAGCCAGCAATGACCAAGAACGCCATTTACATCCACGAGGAGGACAATGGCCTCCTCTATAAGCACACCGACTTCCGCAATGGCAGCGTCATCTCCGCCCGCGCGACTGGAAGCTCATCATTTCCCAGATCATGGCCGCCAACTACGACTATGTCTTTTACCACACTTTTACTCTCGACGGCACGTAGAAGCTTGAAATCAAGTTAACGGGTATGCTCAATCTGTACTGCATGCACCCGTCCGAGCTGGCGGCTCCTTACGGCACCGAGGTTACTCCTGAACTCAGTGCGCACAACCACCAGTACATCTTTTCGCTGCGGGTCGACCCCGAGATCGACGGGCCGAACAACTCAGTGCTGCAGAGCGACGCGCTCCCGGCAGAGCAACCGGTGGAACCTCGCGAGAACCCATTCGGCAACGGGTTCTACTGTAAGAAGACGCCGCTGCGCACTGCTCAAGAGGGCGCTGCTGTCTACCGACACGGCACAAGTCGGGCGTGGGACATCATTAACCCCAGCAGCATCAACGCCTCGACGAAAAAGCCGGTCGGATATGAGATCATCAGCCCCAACTGGCCTCTTCTCCTCGCCCAGCCGGGAAGCATGGTGTACAAGCGCGCCGCTTTCGCCCACAAGAGTCTCTGGGTTGTGCCGTACAAGAACTAGGTTTTCCTGGCAGGCGACTATGTTTGTCAGTCGACAGGCGCGGAGAACTATCCGCATAACCAGACCATTGTGGACTGGGTCGCACGCAATGAGTCCATTGAGAACACGGACGTTGTGTACTACGTCCAGTTCGGACTCACACATGTCCTGAGGACGGAGGACTTCACCATCATGCCCGCGGAGCCAGTGAGCGTAATGCTCCGGGCGCCCAATTTCTTCTCAAAGAACCCCGGCCTGTGGATCCCGCCGTCGTCAGTGAGCATCGACCGGACGTCGAGGGGTGCATTCTGTGCCAACCGGGGGGGCGAAAAGCTGTGCCAGGCTGTAAAGGATGGCGCGCGGTGGGCGGTCAGGCTGTGATAGGCGCCCCTGAGCTGGAGAGAGATTGAGCTCCTGTGGCTGAAGTGGGCTTTGATAGAATGAGATCCGTAGCATAATTGCAATTGTTCACCTGAAAACCCGTGTTTGCTAGACAGTCTAATAAGACTTTGGTGAGCCGCACAGACGGTGGGTAAAGCAGGCTGACCATCATCGTAAGTAAGGACTACGGCTGTACTTGGATGACGCGGTGGCATGACCTCATCTCGAGCCAGACCCTCATTTGGCCAGTCGGAAGGTCAGGCATGGGCTTGAAAGACTCCTGATATGTGCCAACTCATAACTGAAGCGAGATCCAGTGAGACGAACCGAGCGTTTTGTCGTCATGGGATCAAGGGACAGATGCCAGGGCCGCTATCTCGGGACATCGTGGGTGCCTTTGACTCGAGTGGGATCGTGACAGTGGAGCCATTGAGGCGCTGGAGATGGGCAAGCTCGAGATCGAGGTGGATGAGGGCGGGGAGGGGATTCAGATTAATTTGCATGTGCCCATCTTTTGCGTGCGTCCTTGGCTTGGCTTGCTGGCCACTTGCTCAGTTCTGAGCATGTCCGTACTTTGGCTATCTGACCAATCTATCTGTGTGTGCATGTGTGGTATTGTGTGTCTGCCAGAACCTCAGGCAGATTGGGAATGATTGCCCCTCTTCGCCATATGATTCTGCCGCCTTCTGTCGCTGTCCGTACCTGACAATGTACCTCGAGAGCACCTTCCAGGTTTGATTGCTCTTGCCGCCACGCGAGTGAGGCGGGTTGCGCGCAAACGGCGACAACGGCGAGTAAACAAAATGAGGCAGCCATTGAGAGGACCCCACGTTCTCGAGGGCCAAAAGGAACCCAAATAACAAACGAAAAAAAATTGCTTCACAGCTGCATCGTCACATAATCACACAATGACAAGGTCCCTGAAAGGCCAAGAGGTGCGCCAAATACCACCTCGGACGATGCAGAAGTATCTATGCCAACTGTGGTGCACCAAAAAGGTACATCCTGCAAGCTACACACACCATGCCTTTTCGGGATAGCTTGAGTGGGTCCAACGGCCGGACTGCCAATATTCTGGCGGGACAAGAGCAGGGGCCCAGCCACTAGAAGAGTGGGTCATTTATTTCCATCACCAAGTGAACAGCAGCAAGACCCACGATGACTGCCCAAAAGGCCAATATGAAGAAGAGAGAAGAAGAAATAACGATTTTTATTCATTGTTAAAAAAAAGAACCCACACACACACACCCACACGCACACACACGCGCGCACACCCTTGCCTGCAGAAAAGCCTGACCGCCTTTCTTGTTGGTTTGTTTACCTTTTACCGACATTTCCTCAGGTTCCTTCCGTCACCGTTCACCTGTCCGCCTGTCCAAAGAAACGACTCACCGACTTCCATGGGTCTTGCCTGCATAGTCCCTCACCCCGATTCTTCACCACCATCCTCATCTTCCTGCATTGCTATTGTTATTCCGTCCAAAGACTGAATTCTGCTGCGTCGCCTTATCGAGAAGCATCTCCTCTAATCATGGGCAACGTTGTTTCAGTCTTTTCTCCGGGCAACGGTCACCGCATCGAGGGTTCCAAGGAAGAGCTTGAGCAGAAGCTGGCTGACAGAGAGGAGACCATCACCGTCCTCGAGGAAGACCTCTCCAAGAAGGAGAAGCAGTACACCTCCCTCTCCGCCGAAGCCGAGGACCTGCGCCAGAAGATCCAGGAGCTCGATGCCCAATTGACCTCGTCCAACAACGAGAGCAAGGCCCGCATCGCCACCCTCGAGTCCGACCTCGCCGCCAGCAACGACAAGGTCGCCCAGCACCTCCAAGCAAACGGCACCGCCGACTCCCAGCGTTCGCAAGAGCTCGACAGCGCAAAGAAGCAGCTCGTCTCCTTGCAGGAGCAGCTCGACAAGGCCCAGCAGGAGAAGAAGGCCCTCCAAGATGACCTCGTCGCCCTGAAGGAGCAGTTGGCCGAGGCCAAGAAGGACCGTGAGGCCCTCGAGGTCTCTTTGCGTGAGGAGATCAAGTCGCTGCAGGCTCGCCTCTCCGACGCCGACCAAGCCCGCTTTATGCTGCAGGAGACCCTCGACAAGATCAAGGCCGACGCCGACTCGACGACCAAGTCGCTCGACGAGAAGACCGCTGCCCTCGCCACTCTCGAAGGCAAGCTCTCGACCCTCGAGGGCGATCACACCAAGCTCAAGACCGCCACCGAGGCCGAGCTTTCCGCCGCAAGCGACAAGCACGCTGCTCTCCAGCAGGCCCTCGACAAGCTGAGAGCCGACTCTGAGTCTGAGCTCGCGGCTGCTAAGAAGGAGTTGAGCGACGCCCAAGAAAAGTTCACTGCCCTCCAGCAGACTCACAACGATCTCAAGAACGGCTCCGATGCCAACGTCTCTGCGGCCCAGAAGGACCTCGCTGACGCCAAGGAGAAGCTGGCTGCTCTCCAGCAGACTCTCGACCAGCGCAAGGCCGAAGCCGGCTTTGAGCTCGAGGCTGCCAAGAAGGAGCTGGCCGACCTCCAGGCCAAGTTCGCCGAACTCGAGGACAACCACAACAAGCTCAAGACCAGCTCTGGTGAGCAGGTTTCGACCGCCAAGAAGGAGCTTGCCGAGGCACAGGAGAAGGTTGCCACCCTCCAGCAGACCATCGACGCTCTCAAGTCCGATTCCGAGTCTGAGCTATCCAACACCAAGAAGGACCTTGCCGAGGCACAGGAGAAGCTGGCCGCGCTGCAGCAGAGCAACGACAAGACCAAGGCCGAGTCGGACCAGGAGCTTGCCGCTGCTAAGAAGACCCTCACCGAGACCGAGGAGAAGTACGCCAAGCTGCAGGAGACTCGCGAAGCTGAGCTCGAATCCGTCAAGAAGAACGTTGCTGAATGGGAGGACAAGTACAACAAGCTAGAGCAGACGCTCAAGGCCCAGCAAGAGGCTCAGTCCAGCTCCAGCGCCGAGCTTGAGTCTGCGAAAAAGACCCTTGCTGAGTCGGAAGAGAAGTACGCCAAGTTGCAGTCCGCCCACGTTGCCGAACTCGAAGATGCGAAGAAGAACGTTGCCGATTGGGAGGCCAAGTACAACAAGCTTGAGCAGGCCCAGCAAGAGTCGCTGTCCACTTCCAATGCTGAGCTTGAGTCGGTGAAGAAGACCCTGGCTGATGCTGAGGAGAAGTACGCCAAGTTGCAGCAGGCTCACGACGCCGAGCTCGCGGCCGCCAAGAAGAATGCCACCGACTGGGAAGAGAAGTACAACAAGCTGCAAGAGTCGCAGTCTAGCTCCAGTGCCGAGCTTGAGTCGGCGAAGAGGAGCCTCGCCGAGTCAGAGGAGAAGTACAAGACGCTGCAGCAGGCCCAAGAAAAGGCCAAGTCTGAATCCAACGCCGAGCTGGAGGCTGCTAAGAAGACCGCCGCGGAATGGGAGGAGAAGTACGCTGCTCTGCAGCAGGCTCAGGAGAAGGCCCAGTCCGAGTCTAGCGCCGAGGTCGACGCCGCCAAGAAGAACGTCGCCGAGTGGGAGGCCAAGTACAACGACCTCAAGAAAGCTCAGGAGAAGGCCCAATCCGAGTCAAGCGCTGAACTTGAGTTCGCTAAGAAGAGCGTTACAGAGTGGCAGGGCAAGTACAAGACACTGCAGGAGACGCACGACAAGACCCAATCCGACGCCGCAGCTGAGGTTGCCTCGGTCAAGCAGAGTCTGGCTGATGCTGAGACGAAGTACAAGTCTCTGGAGGAGTCTCACAAGAAGGCCAAGGCCGATTCCGAGACGGAGCACTCGGCCACCAAGAAGAGCTTGTCCGACCTCGAGGAGAAGCACAGCGCCTTGCAGAAGGCCCACGACAAGACAAAGAGCGAGTCCATCGAGGTGTCCTCGCGCTTGAGCAAGGACCTGGCGGACCTGCAGACCAAGTATGCCGACCTCGAGAAGTCTAACGAGACTGTCAAGAAGGACGCGTCTGCCCAGCTGGAGAGCGCCAAGAAGGAGGCTGCCACCTGGCAGGAGAAGGCCGAGCAGTCCAACTCCGCCCGCGACTCCCTCACCAAGGAGCTCGAGGCGGCCAAGAAGGATCTGGCTGCTGCTGAGGACCGCGCGAAGGAGGCCCAGACCAAACTCGAGGCTGAACTTCAGAAGCTCCGCGACGAGCTCGCTAAGCCTGCCGCTGTCAATGGTGATAAGCCCGCTGCCGAGGTTACCGAAGAGGCGAAGAAGCCCAAGGAGGAGACTGCCGCCGCATGAATTGAGATGACTGGAAAGACCAGTGTACAAAGGTGAAGGCGAGGTTGATTTCGCCGCAGTGGAGGGACATACACCAACCGAGATACCAAACAAAAGTGCCATGACGTTGTACTTAATAGACTAATCCCCTCATGAGCTAGATGAATCATGATACGTGAACCTGAACATTACCTGACAGTGACGTTGGTTCGCATCGACTAAGCTGTCCAATGCATAACCCTGAGTCCCTGGCCGAAAGCTGCGCCGAGAAATGTGATATTGACGGACATCGATACATGCAATACCATCCACCCAACGGAGGTGCAATGGCAGGGCGGTGCTAAACATCAAACTCTGCTTGCATAACAAGTGGCTCGCCATAGCCAGCTTTTAAAATAACCTGGAACGGATTCGGGGACAACGGTCTTGAAATCCTAACCGGTTGGTGCACTTTTGCATAGTGATGTAGATCCAAAGCGCAGCCAAGCAGTATTTAGGGTGAAAATTAATACCTAGCTTCTAAAGTATCTGCTTAGACGTTTCTACCGCCTCGTCATAGCTGATGCAGCACCTCCACCTCTCCGCTTAGTTAACCTTGGCCTGGTTCAGGTTGTTGATAGTGTTGGCCCCGTCAATGAAGCCGTTGCCGGCCTTGGCGCGGCACAGGTTCTTGCCACGCTCCTGAATGTTGTTGACGCAAGCCAGGTTGGCCTGAGCAACGCAGCTCAGAGAACTTCCGCCTAAGTGGGAGAGACCTAGTCAGTTGAGACTCCTTGAGAGGGGCGTTGAAGATTGTCGACTTACAAGGCTGGCCACCGGGGACACAGCGTCCTTGCTGTCCGTTGACTGTGCAGGTGTCTTGCTTGAGGGATGTGTTGGCAACACAGCATTGACCGTTGGGTGTAGGTCGGCCGCCGTTGCCCGCTTGGCGGTCAACAATGACGGAATCGCGCGCAGCGTTGCGGATGCCCTCAACGTCAGTGACGCTGGCGCGGGCAACGGCGGCAAAGCCGAGGAGAACGGTGACGAGGGAGAACTGCATTTTGATTTGCGTCTGACGGATGAATTAACGATTTGAAAGACCGAATAGAACCCGACCAGCGGAATGAGTGAATGGGATTAGAATGGAAAGCGATATTAAACTGTTTCTTGTGTGTAATGAGGCAAGAGTAAATAATTCGGATGGTTTCCAGTCTTTTAATACTGGATGATTCTCAGGATTCGCATAGCTCGAGCAAGTTACGAGCGCTTCGTGATATTCGCGATGTGGGGCGCCATCATGCCCGAGGCAAAACACTCAAGGTAGGATCTGGGTTGCCGAGCCCCGACACGGGGTCGATACCCTGATGTATCTCCAAGCTGCAGGCCAGGGTTGATACAGACCGACGGGGCTCTTCCGCCGTCTGCAAGTCTCGTGTTCTTACAAACGGGGCCATGCTTAACAGCCGTAAACTATACACCAAGCCCGATTGACTCGTCCGCCGCCCGATTGAGGCAAAAAGGAGGAAGACGAGACGAAAACAAAAAAAGGAGCAAGAGCCACCCTGGGCACCAAAAGCGCAAAAGTGCGTGCATCAGGTTCGTCTCGAACTCCTGACACGGTTACAGATGCAACAGCCACGATGGCTATCGGCTCACAGAGCAGAATCACCAGCGCAACGTGACTTCTTGTGTAAATCCGATGTAGACAGACGGGTTTGCCCGTAATACAACGTGGATTTGCTGATGTGCCAAAGAAGCTGGGGCTGATCCGCCGATCGGATTATCAACTGAATAGAATCCCATTGGTTCAGTGGACCAATATCACTTCTAGTGCTGTATTAGTTTACTCCTCACCAGGAGTCCGTTTACCCAATGATGCGGCGGCAAAACTGGACTAAAAGGTATCGTATCCACGTTTGCCAGCAGTCTTTCTATTGATGCGTCTTTTGTTACGATCAGTACCACAGTTTTTGTCTCTTTTTCTTTCCATTGCACGTCAGCCTAATGTTCAGCGATACAGCCACATCACTTTGGAACCTGAGTGGAGAAGCGTCTCCACTTCCTGGGATGACTTCTATGCCCATTAGGATCCCCCCTCTGAAAGTAGGCAATGCTGTCAGGGACCGGCCTGAACGGGCCTTTGGTTCCCTTTCTGACACAGCATGAGGCTCATTGATTGCGGGGTCCAGCACTTCACGAAACGGCAAATTCACATAGCCCCTCGCTCGCCATGACTACCTGTCACGTCAAGATCGTAGAGTAAGTTCAGATAGCGCATTTGCCGTTGACTTATGGCTGGTGATTTTACATCCATTATCTTAAGTATCCCAGATGACTGGTTCATTCTTGTCTCGTTTTTCTACTGCAACTCAACAGGGTCCGGGTCAAAGTGCACCGAGGATAACTCTTGCAACTCCTTGTTGGTTACGGTCGAGCCATGATAAACGCTATGTATCTGCATGGCCACCTTTGAGGTTGGTTCAACGCAGTGAGATTGGGGCGCTTTTGGGAACTCGTCTGTCTTCTCAGATAAAAGTTTTTGCGCAAGCTGAACCGGAGATAATGCATCATATGCAGTTGCATGTTGTTTCGAGTGGCTCTGATCATTTGGCTCCGGACAAGAAGCAATGGGTAGTGGCTGCTGATAAATGTCTTGCTGTTGTTGCCTGTCATCGCAAGGTCTTGTCAGCTGTTCAAAATTCGTACGTTGTGTTGATGGCCACGGCTGCGGATAATGCGATGTGAATGCAGTAAGCGGGCTTGATCTCATATTTGTACTTTTGCAATCAGTTGCTGGTCTGTGAGACATAAGGCTGTTGTTTGAGGTGCCGCCCTGATTGTAGATCATGTGGAAAGGTATGGTGCTGAACGGACGAGTATTTGGAGTCGCATTAGCGCTTCCTTCTTGTTGAGCAGGCAATACACCATGGACTTCCAAACTAGTCAAGTTGTGGACCTGGTTTGAATCTGGGAAAAAGAATGGCTGTGATAAGTGCGTGTTATGATGGGGCAAAAAGGTCGGTGCGGCGCGCGAGGCCGATGTTGGGCTACTGATCGTGCCGGGAGATGAAGATGGTGTTGAGTGACTTGCAGCGATTGCATTAGAATGTCCATCGACGCTCTGCCGATCGTCTGCGAAGAAATAGTCATGCCTCGAGATTGGAAGCGTCAATTTCTTTTGGTTTTGGTATTGGTATGAGCTATCCATCGAAACCATTGAGGCAGTCCAACGCAAGGGATGTGCGAGTGAGCCGGATAAGGAACAGCCACCTACGACAGACGAGCTGGAAGAAACCGAGGAGGCTGATCGATGGAACGGCATACGAGCCGATGACCATGGCTGTGATGATCCATCCGTTGTTGGCGATAATGGGGAGAGCGACGGTCTCATTGGCTGCTGCTCCTCAAACAAAAGAGTCAGTCCATCCCCGTCAGAAGAATCGAGGACCACACTCTTTACTGATTTGCTTCTCGGGTTGCCTGGTCTTTGGGAAATACCGGCTTGAGGGTATTCGTTCGCGTTCTCCAGGTGTACCGTGGGAACGAACTGTGACGGACCGCCAAATGGTGGTTTTCGTTCCTCGAAGGCTTCAGGAACTGTAGCCGAGTGCGACGAACCCGGGTATGCAGGAGGTGGTCCACAACTTGTGGGAGTAGCAAATACATGAGATATCAAGGCATTGTCTGCTTGTATATCGTTCGATACTGCTGATACAAGCAAAGAGGGTTTCTTCGGGTTCATTGCGGGCAACGTTCTCGTGTCTGAATAGCAAGATTAGCTTTAGACTCGCCAAGAGGCACACTGCACCCGGAAGAGAGGTTCATGTTCCATACCTGATATGGCTACCGTGCCCATGAGATCTCCCAGAAGAGCAATGTTGTCGAATGCTTGCATTGGCTTTTTGGCGCAACCTTTGCTTTCCAAACTGCCCTGAGTTGCAGGGGCAAGCAATGCGATTTGTCGCAAGAAGTTCAGTTCCGCTAGCACACAGGCATGGTGACGACTGACAACAGCCTTCTGATCTCTGAACCGCGCCGAATCCAATAGGATCCACGATATTCTACTTCGTAATGGAGTCTTCCCGTTTTTGGCCTGAGGACGACACTTTTCTACAATTTCGCAGACCTCGGCCAGGCCCTTATGAGCTGCTTCGATGATGTTGTTGACGCGTTCCAAAACCTTGGGTCGTCTTGTGAGGAGAGTAAGCAATTCGTTGCGTAGCTCGATAAGGTATTGCAAGTCTGTATGACAGGTGCGTACAAGTTCGAGACTTATCTTGACCTCGTACGGCACTTGATCTAATTCAATGCCGAAGAGAACGACGTAGTAGCTTGCACGAAGAACGCTGAGGGGATCCATCGTATAACCAGCCCGCTATGTTTCCTCTCAATAAAAACGAACCTGGGTGCCGCACTCACTGCACGCACCGGGTCGCCAACGGAATGTAAAAATTGGTATCATCCGCGAATGTGCTGGACATTGAGGTGGGAGTGGCTACGAGGACCTTGCCCTCGGTAAGGAAGCATGGAAGCAGAATCACAGCCGTAAGTAGGCTGAAACGATCCAGTGTAACATGGAAATAGCTTAGCGACAAAAAGTGCGATAGGGAAGCAATGCTAACGGAATATAAAAGAAAGTTTGAACCAAGGAACAAGCTTTCAAATTTTGCCGCCATTCCTCCTGGGGTAGGAGATCAGAGTTGGCCGGACAAGTGATCAAGGCAGCATTTTGGCCTGGGAGGCTGAAGGTGGAAACGGGTCCTGAACGAGTGAAGTCGATAACTATTCGCAACACCAAGCACCAAATCTGTACAAGTGATAAACTACCGCCATAATAGCCAAGTACTTTTGGAGACTAGACCGATGTTTCCGAAAGGGGCTTAATGTCTTCTGAACAAGCGCCAGGCTAGACATTCTCTGTCACGTTAGGCATTCCTTGTGGGCGGGTTACGGCCCACTAAGGCTTGGCTCAATTCCGCACCCGGGTCATTGCAAGAGGTGAGAGGTGTTTGTTGCCATCGCTTACCTACTATAGTATACTCATTGTTTGGGATGATCTAGCATGTGATTTACATGTGGCATAGGGCCAGAGTCTAAATTCCTACCACAGCGCAATGCCTTTCACCAAAGTTAAAGTACTCCCACCCCAAAAACTCCATGGCGTTTGACATTCCGTATTAAGCCACACCTCAATGATCCGTTCCCAGATTTTCTTACGGACAACCGGTTTTTTGTTGCAACTTCCGTGGATCAAAAGGTTAAGTTTCAGCTCTGATAGGGTCTCGTATGAACTGTCGTAGCAACCGACTTACGAAACACCACACAATTTTGATTTAAAATGCCCGATGAATATGAATTGGGAGAAAATGAGGGAATTCATCACCTTTTGCATACATTTTAGGCTAATGATAAAGAGGCAAACAACTCATGGTCGGTTGAATACCTAGAGATTGGCATGATGCGTATTTTCGGTTTGATTGTATTCGTAAACCAACGTGTCCAAGCCCAATTTAAGCATCTTCAAAAAGCAATCACCATCGCTGGGAAAACTCCAGGAGGAGGGATCTGAATGGTTCTATTCAAAGCTTGAGGTGTTGATCACAGTGGTCATGAAGAGCAAGATAGTGTCGATCTTTGGATGCAGGCGTACACTGTAATTCGGCTTCTGTGCTGTACGAAAAAGTCTTGCTTAGAGCTACCGATACTAATTATGGCAGAGCATACTAGATGGTCGCATTTGTGGACCACGGGGCTCTTTAGGTATGCTGATGTTGGTAGATAAATCACTTCTTTTCGGGTAAAATTGTTCAAGCTGAATGAAACTGATGTTAAACTTGTGTACACTACTGAGAGAGAACCCTCTCCATCAGAGAAACCAGCGCATTAAATCTGCGTTATCAAAGGTGCCACTACATGTCGGGGAGTCCGATAAGGCTTTCCATCAGAAGCGGCTACTTTGTCCACACCAGGACACAGCACCAACATCCTTGAACCCCCTGATGCATAGGTAAACTGCCACTCACTGGGTTGAGACATGATCGTGTACCCAAACCTGACACATTCGAAAATCACAGCCTGTAGGTGGCTCATCTGCTGCTGCTGCTGACTCAACTGATCCGAGGAGATGAAAATATGCAAAAAAGCGTTAAGAGCGGTGGCAAGGGCGAGACTCTGGGGAGCGGCAGCCGAGTCTGACGGCATGAACGGTGTTCGTTGGCTGCGGTGTGGGTGCAGGAGGAATGCTGATAAAGTGCGCCATTTGGAAAGCGCGAGTGATGATGCTTCATCAGAAGATTAGAAAAATCAAAATCAAAACAGTTCTAAGTGGTGATTGCAAGCGGCTTACCATGTGTGTTGCCATGATCATCATCTGGCAAAGACTGGAGGAATGCAGCTACCGGGGCCGGAAGCACTGAGAGCCGACTTCGTGAATGGAAGTCGATACTGTTGAAAATTACGTAGGATACGACGTGTTTGAGTCCGACCTGCCGCGTTTTCGGGTCAAGACAGAGAGAGGCAACAGTCTCTGGACCAAGTCCTAGAGACTTGTTGAATCCCAAATTCAAAAGACTTTCAGTAACGGCTGAAAGGTTCTGTTGAACTTTTTGAAGATGATAGTTGTTCTCGACATGTAGGTGAATGAGTTCGCCCAAAGACTGAAGTTCGGCTGCAATGTCCTTGTCTGGGGTTGCATCGAGGAGGAACTGGCTGAGTAAGAAATCATTGCTTGGGGAACCAGGATCTGCAGCTCCATTGCCCTTGGGTTCTATTGTCACAGAAACGTGGCCCTCATCAAACCGTCTTGGACCCGACTGTCGTTTCCACTTCCGACGCAGCAGAAGAAACGCAGCAAGACCGCCTAAAATCAGGCCGCCAATGAGACAGCCAACGGCCGTTCCAGCTAGAGAACCCGTTGAAACCCCCGACGTCTGTTCTCCCATTGAAGACGGAGAAGGTGTGGTAGTGTTCCCAGAAAAAGGATTCGGAGATCCATCTTCATTATCACCACCTGTGGCACCAGTGCTACTGCTCGCAGTTGCAGGCGGCAATTTCGTCGTCAGGCTTGTTGATGGTAGTCCGCTGATATTTGTCTCTGTAGGAGTAGACGCCATTGTAAGAGAAGCTTGAAATATCGAGAACCCAGATTTTGCCGTGAGAAGGGAACAGAATTGGAAAATCACATTTCGCAATAAAACAACAGTTGACAGAATCACGATTTGGGATTGAGGTTTTCAAGTATTTTTTTGTGACGGTCCTCTGACCACGTCTGAGTCAGTAAACTCTAACATCAAGGCTTCCTAAGTCGACGAAAACAAAACTTAGAGTCGTTGATCTAAAATCGGAATTACTGTGCCGGTGTGGCTGCATCTCGACCAAAGCTAAACGAGTGTTGGCTAATAATGCATCTGAGATTATGGAAGCTGTCGTGACAGCAGTCATCCGTAACAACGCGTATCTGAGTCTAACCTCATTGGTAAAGTAGACAGACCCAAAGACAAACAAGTTGAATACAACGCTAAGAACTTTTAACGCCACGCTGAGGGGAGCCTTGTACGGAAGCACTCGTTGGAATTTCATCCATCAAGAGCCCCACAGCGGTCTATATGAAATAGAAAGGGTCACTGTTAGCGTCTTACAGAACTGGATTGAGCTGAGTAGGGCTGAAATGTGCAATGCCCCTAAGGATAGTAGGAAAACTATTTTTGTATGCATCTACTATGTTAACGCCAAGTAACTAAAGCTGAAAATGATCAGTCCGAAAACAAACATGCGTTGTACGATGTTCAAAGAGATGATCGCAAAGCTTTCGGTAGCAAATTACCCCACTTGAATTAAGAAGAGGACCTGTCTCACACTTCCCTTCGTTTCCCTCGACCTTCCACAGTCTAGCAACTGACAATAACACCAAGAAATTACACCTCACTGTTGTTCGTCAGCATTTTGAAACATCAGATTTATTCTCTCTCTCTCTCTCTCACCACCCAAACTTTTCAGTTGTCAATGTGTTTCAGTCTCCGTAGCGAGGAATAGAGATGGCCGACCAACCCGACATCCTTGTGTCAGTCGATCTAGGCACTACCTTTACAGGTAAATCAACGTCGGTCTTTCTATAAAACAAGAGCTTATAACATCAGGGGTGGCCTGGATGACACCTAAAACACCTATCCAAGTAATTAACGATTGGCCTGGTAGTGGCGATCGCGGGGAGCGCAAGGTCCCGACAACCCTCATCTACAATTCCGATGGAAGCCTGTCTTCCTGGGGATTTATGTGTGCGGACGACGATGAAGCCATCCCTGGGAAAGTGCGAAGGGAGTTTTTCAAAATCTTCCTCGACGAAGACACTCTAGTCGCAGCACAGCAGCAGGGGCTATCTAGTGCACCACGAAGCACTGTTGAAGCGCAACGTTTCGTATCCGATTACTTGCGCCAAGTATACGCACATATTAAGGAGAGTATTGAGACACAGACCGGTCGGCGTTATTCTGGGGGTTGGGCGGGATTAGCTGTCACGTTTCTGTTCAGTGTGCCGACTACTTGGACCAGCTTGGGACTAGTCAACGCTTTCAAGGGTGTCATCCGGGATGCCGGCTTTGGAGTCGAGGGGCCAAAGCACTCTGCGCAGGTTGACTTGACAGAGGCCGAGGCAGCCGCGGTTGCTACGCTCAAAACAAGCCCTGTAGACTTCAATGTGGGAAGTATTTTTCTGACGGTGGATGCCGGTGGTGGTACTACCGACCTGGCACTGATGCAGATTACCTCAACGGACAAGAACTATCCACAAATGTCCCAGATGGCGGCTGTTAGAGGTGTCGGTATTGGCGCATCACTTATTGATAGGGCATTCGTGCGGTTGGTGGCCCATCGTCTTGCTTCTTGTCCTGACACGCGGATTAGGCTACCTATTGACCTCGCAGTAAACATGTCAAGAAGCCACCATTTCCGAACAGTTAAACATAAGTTCGGCGAAAGAGCGTACATGCAGCCTATATATAGGATACAGATGGAGGGGGTTTCTCATGAGTTTAGCCATACTGGAATAGGAGTGGAGAACGGCAGGATGGTTTTCACTAAGTAAGTGTGTCTATTTCCTTACTAAATGCCTGTTAACGACATTATAGAGAGGAGATAATGTCTTTGTTCGAATTACAGATAGAAGGCATAATGCAGCGAGTTAAAGAGCAGCTAAATTGGTTAAGTAACAGCGGAAAACCGCAGCAAGTAGTAGGTGCTTTGCTCCTAAACCTTCCCAAAGATGGGCTATTACGATTCTGACGTCTCTAGGGCCACATGATTCTTTCCGGAGGCCTTGGAAGTTCTGCCTATGTTCGCGACAGACTACAGCAGCAATTTGTGAGCTATCCGCATCCCAACGCCAGTCAAGTAGCTGTTGTTCCTTGCCAGGACCCTCAGCTTGTCGTCGTTCGAGGACTACTACTTGATCATCAACAAAAAATGGAGTCAGGCAACTTGTCCGTTCTGGCTAGTCGCATAGCTAGGGCTAGCTATGGTGTCATTGTCAAAGAGGTGTATTCTTCTGCTGTACACTTCGATGAGGATATCCATGATGATCCTTTTGACTCCACGCAGAAGTGGGCAGTTAACCAGATACAATGGTTGATTCGTAAGGTATGAGCCAACATCTGCATCGTTTGGCGACTGTATGCTTGCTATAAATAAACTAACGCTGTGCCAGGGCGATGTCATAAACCCAAACACACCGCTCGTAAAGTCTTTTGATATCAGACTGCGACCAACTGAAACAACCCGATCTTGGGAAGCAAAGATTGTAGTTTCCCATAACGAAGCATCGTTTCTGCCAAGAAGCATGAAGAAAGGTAGGTAAAATAGCACTTAATTTCACGTGTTTTACTTTTGAGGGAGAGTAACTAAGATTTTAAAACAGCTGGCGCCTCAAAACTCTGCGATGTGAAGAGTAACCTCACAGGGGTACAGCAAGAGCAACTTATCCTGAAAGAGAAACGTGGAACCTGTTTCTCGCGAGGTTTCAAGTTTTACATATGTCAATTTGATATTCGAGTCATCGTCGCACCAGCTGATCTGCGGTTCGAATTATGGTTCGCAGGACAGAAATTTTCTGGGAATCATGAACCAATCGCGGTCACTTGGGAAGATCAAGCGTCAAGTACTAGTGGGAGCGAGAAATAGAGTTGAATTATGAGTGGTACCTGCGTTTGAATCCAAAGCAACATCCAAAAACATCATCACCTTACTCATTAGTACGCTCAAGGCTTGCGAATTTGTGGTTCAATCTCAGCGTTAAGCAGAGAGTCAGCCTCTGCTCCCCGGTGTGTCCTAATTCAAGGGTGAATCTTTGTTTGGATGACATGTGGTGTAGTATGCGTCAAAGAAGCTTACCTAATTGGAGCTAGGCTGAATTCACTGCCTCTGAGTACTCTACGTAACTTAATGCTTTGCTATCTGTACCTGTACTTAAGGCATGTTAGTGGCGCGATGGGGATTCTACCCTGTAACCCTACTGGAATCTGGGCCTGCACCCACCCGGGCGCCCTCTACCGACGAAAACAGATAGAAAGCCCCGCTTGACCCAGACCAGCGTCTCCACAAGCCGATTTCTTAGTTGCTAAAGGAGATGAAGCTGGTCTCGCCGCCTATCAGCTCCCAAGCGTCTGAGTCCATGTGTGCGTCTGGACCTGGCGGTAGCTTCGCCGGAAATGGGGGCAGCCCCAATATCTTATCTCGCCACTCGGACCTGCTCCTGCGTCCCTTTCCCTATCCCCGTGACGACTCAGAGCGGGGTCTTTTGTTCGACAAAGGTCCATTTCTCACAGGGGCCAGACAGGAAAACGACGATGAATGAGATTTGGATCTTTGGATGCGGTTGATTTCTTCTTGGCAAGGACTGGAGAACATGGCGGCATTCAACAATGACCCCCAAGGGCGGATTGGCTTCCTCCCACCGCCTCCAGGCCAAATCCCAAACTTTGACAACCCACAAGATATCAACTGGACGCTCAACGTTGCCGTGCTGATCGTTTGCAACGTCCTCGCAGCCGTCTCCTTTTTTCTTCGATGTTATGTCAAGGTCTTCATCAACCGCCGTATCATGGTGGCAGATTGTACGTATGGCCGCAGTTGCGTGCACAATCAAAGCATGGCTAACATGGCATCAAGATACATGTTTGATAGCATGGGTATGATGGCATCATCCGCTGCAAAACGGAGGTTTACTGACGATGCTAGGTGATGATTGTATTGTATTCAGGGACCCTTTTTGCCAGTATGTCTAGGCCTACCTTGCCCATGATCTTCACTGTTGCTGATTTATTTCAGTGGCACATTATGGCCTTGGCTATCACGCATGGGAAGTCACGGTCGAAGACTACTGCGAGGTGCTCAAGGTATGCCGCCGAACCAGCGTGCAAACACCAATAACCACTGACCGAAATCAAGTGGCTCTACGCCAGCTCCATCGTCTACATCCCAGCGGCGTACTTCACCAAAGTTACCCTCCTCCTCCTCATCGCACACGTTTTCGCTGTCAATGAGCGTATAGCCAAGGGCATCCACCTCTTCATCTGGGTTCTACTCTTCATGTACACCCCCGTCCAGACCATCAAGGTCACCATCTGCGTGCCCATCGAGGATTATTGGCTCCCCTCTGTCGCACCGCGGTGCATCAACCAACGCAAGGTCTTTATTGTCGACACGTCGATCGCCGTCTTTGTGGATCTAGTTATCCTTCTGCTCCCGATATTCATGACCTGGTCGCTGACCATGTCGCCGAAGAAGAAGCTAAAAATCATGTTGATGCTCGGTGCTGGCGGTGGGGCGACAGCTGCTACTTTGTTCCGGCTCGTGACGGCGATTAGGTTCGTTGATTCGCAGGATCTGACTGTTAGTTTTGTGAGCATCGACCTAACGGCGTGCGTCTTCGCACCTCCTCTGTCTAATGCGCAAGCTGACAAAGTCCCAAGATGCATCGAACTCACCATTGGTCTGGTCTGCGCCTGTCTCCCGTCCGTCAACGTTATCTTTAACCGCCACCAATCATCCCGCGAACGCGCCAGGAACTTCAACGTCCCGCGGACCGGCCGATTTGGCAGCACACCCCAGGAGGATTTCTTTAACTGGTGGGACACTGTGACGAGGAAAACGCGAACAGTTGATACCGCGGACATCACTGCCCCTCAGCTGGACACCCCGCCACAAGCGTCTATGGTGATGACAAGCGAGCAGCCCAGGTTGGTCCCGCTCACGGCATTCAACCACGATCTCGCCTCGTTCACGGGACGGTCTGTCCACGAAACCTCCGAAACAGGACTGAAGAAATTCGATTCGAGGGTCAATTCTAGTGACGGTCGGATGGACGGCTGGCTTTCGCCCCAGACGGAGGGGGATGTCGAGCGAGCACAACGCAACATTGCGGGGACGAGGATGTGGAGCACTATATGGGACGGACGCAGTACCGATATACCCTGAGCATAGGTTCTATCTATTCTGTCTGCTGTATATTCCAGCGTTGGCTAAATTGTATTTGCGTTCTCTTCGTTGAACGTAAGAAAATACAGAGCTGTAAGCTGTACTTGCTATCTGGGAAGCAGGCGGCACAGCAGTTGTATTAGCCCATCGAGTGCGAATGGACCTCATTTTCGCCAAGGGTGGGGTAGAGCCAATCGGGACTAATGGCTTCATGGGCCTATCCAATAGTTTAGAGGTACCTTCGTTATCTATAGATTCTGGTTATGTCAGAGGTACCAGCAATCTCTATTAATACATAACGGTACGTGTTTGTTACGGTTAGATATCCGACAGTGGTGTTTTCTGCTAACAGGTAGCTGAGGTCGATACTCAAATAACAGTAACTAGGTCTTGTTGGCTTGTTGGTAATCTTGCTGGTCTGTTGGGCACACGGTGATCAGTCGTATACTCGGTAGGCGTGGGTAGCTCGTATAGCTTTACAACAGAAGGATAATCTAAGAGTCACTTATAGTAAAGTAAATCACGAAGTTAATTGCTAAAGAGCTATAGAAGTCTGTCCCTAAGTACGTCTAAGTCTATCCTATATATAGGTTCGGTATCTAATGCTATTGTCCTAATCCTACCGGCCTATTAGTAGTGATTACTTACTTGGTTCCGTTGATCGATCACCTGTATCCACTAATCGATTAGTGGGTCTACTGATCGGTTAGTAGGTCCTGCAGAGTGATCACCTTATCTTATCTGTACGTGACCTGTACTATAGTTCTTTTTGTTCTAGGGAGTTATCCGTCCGTTCTTATGTCTTGTCTATATAAATGCTATGCCGCCTGCGTCCTGCCTTGTCCGGGTGGGGCGTTACTGTTAGTAACTTGTTAGGTCGTAACATTAGGTCTCCTCTCTAAAGGTCTTGCCCTTAAGACTGATATAAGTAGGTTGCTTCCTAGGTCAGGGAATTTATTAAGTTCTCTTTCTTTGTTATGCTAATAAGATGTTAGAGTCTCTTAATTAGCAGCTAGCGACTTTAACCCTTCGTTATAAACGTCGTGCTTTAAGGATCGCCTAATTTAGCTTTAAAGTTATGCCTTACTCTTATTATCGTTCCTAAGGGGTCCGTTATAAGATAATAGTAGGGATAAATATTTATAGTAAGTATACTTATTTAGGTCGTTCTTACGATATAACTTAGGATGCGATCTTTTCTTATAAGTTAGGGTTAGGGTTAGGGTTAGGGTTAGGGTTAGGGTTAGGGTTAGGGTTAGGGTTAGGGTTAGGGTTAGGGTTAGGGTTAGGGTT
>LFIW01001779.1:0-108881 GCA_001625285.1 Colletotrichum incanum
CAGCCATCAGCGGCGCAGGGGGTTGCACCAAGTGGGTCGGTACAATAGGGGGATAAAAAACTTACCCATCACACCATAGTATACATGGAATGGACAGTACCAAGTACACGCCTCAACGGGCCAGCATCGTAGTGAAAAAGTGCGAAGGAGGGGTGTCAGTGACCACTCACAAGCTCGTCCGCTGGACATTGATCACCGGCCACTGGTCCACGTCGATGACTTACCGCAGGGCCGGACAGGACCTCACCCAGTACCGTAGTACCTTCTGCCGCACCGCTCGCTGGCGCTGGGGGTCCCGGTTTTTCCTGCCAAAGCCCCACCCCCAAGAGAAGAGCCAGACTCTGGCCTGTTCCTTTTCTTCTCCCACCACCCACTCCCTGCCCGCTTTCTTCGCTCCCATTCTTCTCTTTTTCTTTCCCGCCATCTCGTCGACAATCCCATTTCTTGCAGGTCCTCTCTCCCCTTCTCATTCCCCTTTCCCTATTCCTCACCTTTCTCGACCGACCGTCCTCTACCTCGTCTTCGTACATCACATCAGACCTCAACATGTCGAGACAATCGCGCGGTCCCCCGGCCAGCTCGGCCTCCGCAGCTCCCTCCAGCGGCCGCTCCAACGAGTACTTCGTTCCGAGAGACGGTATCGATCGCGAGGTCATCACCGCCGATATTTGTCGCTACCTCGGTAACGATGCTCTCGTCCGCCCGGGTCACTATGAGAACCCCCAGACTGGCCAAGTAGTCCAGGGTTACTACATCACCGCGTACAGGAACCTGACAACAGTGAGTTCTTTGGCTCGCCGCCGCACTTTGTGTGACTACCATACTGATGCGACACCTTCACAGGCCATGATCGACGACCTAAAGGCCGATTCTGCGCGATGGGAAGCAGAGAGGCGGCAGCAGGCCGCCCGGAACACTTCAGGAGGTACATTAGTCTCGCGAGACGCGGCGGCTCCTTTGTCGAGACGATCTAACTCCCCTACAGCAGGGTACCGCCAGTCGGAGACTCATTCCGCACGCCAACACTATGGCCCTACGGATTCCACTGGCTACCCGGACGTAGGACGTGACTCCTATGACAGCGCCCCCAGATACCCAGGATCCCAAGCCCCAGGATACTCAGGGAACTCTACCCAGGGCTACTCTGGAGCTGCTGCTGGCTACGCCCAGCAACCTTCCTCTTTTCCTTCTTCAGGTGGTGGGTATCCGTCGTATTCCTCTGGAGGCTCGTACTCCCAACCGGACCCGAGAGACCCCAGATACGCAGGACAGATGGCTCAAGGATATGGAGAACCTCCCTACATGGCTACGGCTGCGAACCTGGCTCGAAGCAGCTACTCCGCCGATCCGTACGGTGCTGGACAGCCTTCTCGGACCCCTACCACTATGGCCCCCCAGCAGGGACAAACTTACTCCTCCGGATCACAGGTTCCGGCAGGCTACCAATCCGGCTTCTACCCACCCTCGACTTCGGCCTCCTACGGCTCTGTGCCGGTAGCCTCGGACCCGTTGTACGGACGCGGTGCGTAACATTCTCACTACTCTCTAACAACTTGATCTGATTGTGTAGCGTCCCCAGCAGGTGGTCCCGCCCACCCATCTATCTCTGGCCAAGGATCACAGTATGAGCAACCCCCAGCCCCTCGTACCTCTGCCACCCCTACGAATTCCAAAGCTCAGGTGTCAAGCAGTGGATCTTCACACTCCCGCCGTGAGAGGGAGTCCGACAGGAGTCATCACCAATCCGACCGTCACCGCCCTCCGCGCCGCTAATACGTTGCCCTCTCATGGACTGTTGTAGCCATTCCGACTGCGCGAGACGCCCGTCTCGCGAGTCGTCTGTTATGAATTTCATCCTAATGAACCCTGGGACTTGGAGACTCATCACCGGCGTCGGCTTCTTTTATCATTTGTTTCTTCCGGATAGAACCTTTCCTGGACTTTGAGGTGTGAAAACCACCTCGTGAGTTGCAAGTCTGCATCTCGCACTCCGCTGTCTGGCTTTGCTGGCGTTTTGGCTTTGCGCTGGCTCGGAGCTCCCATGGCTCTGCATCTACCCCGGACCCGTTACCTCTCAAGTTCTCTACCATCTTGCCTGGACTTCCCCCGGATTGTACCTGGACTTTCACCAAGAATGGATTTTTACCGCATACCCTGGACGTTTTACGACTGCATATATGGATTGGCCCACGACTTTGCTACTCGGTTGAATTTCCTTTGGCAAGCATGGTGGCTTGCTTGCACGTGTTTATGGCCCGGGACCTGGAACGGAAAAAAGGACGCTTTTTCAGTTGACTCTAGCGGCTGGCGACCCGGAATCAGACCACCTTGCTGTCTGGACCCGTCCTGATGGTGGGATGTGATGTCATTTACTCTCTTCTCCTGGTCTGGGTTTCATTTTCTTGGACTTGCGGAGTTCTGGGTGATCATGGTGTTTCCTAATAGAACGGCGAGGTCGACATCTGGACAGCAAGGTGAGTCTTCGGACTGTACATATCTAAGGAATCCCCGAATGGGATTCCCCCCCGACTTCAACCCTCTTTTCTGGGACTGTTGTGGATATATCATGTCAAGGACTCTCATTCCTAACGCCACAGTTAGCCGGATCTGCTACCATTGGATTTCACCCTACTGGAAACATACTCCTGGACTATTGGCATCTGGATCTGTTAAAGCCTCCGGACAATACCATCATGGACTTCACATATTGCCTTTCAGGAATCCGGACGAACTTGCTATCGGTCCAAGCCGTGGCTGTACCACCCGTTGGACATATGCCGAGGACACAAGGCTGCTGATCTTGCGCCCCTCCCCGAACTCCCTTCGGAACTCAGGCTGGGCTCATTGAGTCTAAACAAGAATTCTTTTGGGCGAAGATATGCGTCTTCGTGCTTGGGTAAGATCCAAACAATCTGGTCTATTCTCACGCGCTGGGCAAGCCATTCCGTCCGGAATGTGAGACTATTGCTCATTACCACTTGGCCGCGACACCCTCTTCCTGGGTCACTGTGCTTGTCTCGGCCGTTATTGTAGCCTGCCATGGGACACAAGTCTGGCGGTTTGTGGTTTCACTACCCTCCATGACCCAGAATGAGGCATGGTTAAGGTCGCCTGACCAGGCAAATGGAACCAGACAAATCAATACAAATCTCTGGATCGCCCATAATGGAACCTGGCTGGCCCATAATGGAACCTGGCTGCCCAGCCTTTTGGAGCATCATTACTGAATTACGTGGAGCCTTCCTGGCAGTCTTTCGGAACAGCTCGTTAGTCACCACTATTCCTACTTGTGTTTTTGTTTCTTGTTTTCCTACGCTGGATTGCCTTCCTATCAACGCCAGGAGACCAAACGCGGGAGTACTAACTGGAAGGTTGTAGGACAGATAATCCACTGGACAATCAAGGCACAGGAAGAAGGGTTCTCAGAGGATAGACATGGAACAGTCGAGTTGACTTGGTCTTGTATTGCATATTATGGCGTGAATGAGGAAGAGAGTCCTCTCTATTTTCGTTTCTTTCCCACGAGAGTTTTGGAGTTGGAAATGAAGAGGTTGATGGTGGTTTATTTTTATGATTATCTGTTGATGTATCTGGCGTTTTTTTGGCATATGGAAAGCACTGGCTATCGGCTATTGAATGATGACAATGTTTATGTGATGATCTCAAATCTTTATCTATGTGTATCTTTTTGCCGTTCTCGAAATACTGATCTTGTACTTGAGCATTCATCGCTGAAAAGATGTATGCGATTCAACGCGCACCCATGACACTGCAAAGGTTGCATCGCGGCTACGAATTCCTGGCATCACCCCAGCTGGCCATCGTCGCGGCGTGATGTCAATGGCCGTCGCGTGTTTTGGAGCAGCCCAACTGTCAGGCACCCGCTTCTTGGGACCAACTCTTCACGTGGGGGAAAGGGGAAAAGGTTGGGCAGAGTTGACCAGAGCCTTTTTCAAGAGACACACGGGTGGAGTTTTGGTCGGGGATCCCCCGCGACTCTGGCAACGTTGTTGAATTCGAGAGCCAGGTGAAAGGGGTGGGTGGGAGGTTGAGTTTCTGCATAGGCCTGGTGCCATGGTAGAGTTTATCGCAACGGGATTGAGTTTGCGGCAGAAGCAGACGTGATAACTAGTCTTTGCTTCTTTTACTGCGAATTACTTACCGCGCTGGCCTGGGTGCGTGCTAGATGCCGCAGATCATCAAAGTTGGTTGCAAAAGCAGACGAACCTGCCACCCTCTCTCTACCTAGAGTTGGGCGATTCATTGCCAAGGCGATCCCGATGGTGATCAACTCGTCCCCTCCCCTCCTTTCCGAACCTGTACCGTGGCTCTAAATTTTTTTTTACCCCCTTTCTTCTTCTACCATTTTACCTTTCTGGTGCCAATTCCTCTTTTCCCCATACCACTTTCCGATGCGGGGTTCTGCGGGATGCTGTGTGGCCAGGATGGGAGTGGCGAGCTACGTGAGGGATGACAAGGAGAAACCTGTCGAGGGGTGGTGCTGTTGAACTGCCGCTTGGCGGCCTGGAAATGAGATGGTGGTCCTAAGAATCGGCGCACATGCCCTCCTGTAATGGCGGAGTGGAGGATCTGAAGACCGCGAGGTTTTGGATGCTGCGGTGGTCCTTGTCTTGGGCGGGTTGGAAAGCGGTCGAGGGGGGCCGACTCTGTTCGGATCCGGCCCGATGCAGAGCTGGTGATGTATCCGGAGTAGAATCCCATCTCAGCATGGGATCACCACGAACTCGACGACCTCAGCAACTGTGCTCATCCTAGATCGACTTGGTCCAAGAGGGCCAAGTTTGAGAGTACTGATGCCGGAGAGCCATTCGCCATATAGCGGACCGCGGAGGCGTTTCGCAATGGCCGGTCATGGGAGGCCTCGAACTTGCTCGGTCCAAATCCCGCGCGCGGTCTTTGCCTCCCAGCAGCAAGATCCTGAAGTACACTGTGGCTGCAGATTCCTGCGATATCCCTCCAAGCGTTGTATAATGAAGCTCCGAGGAACGTTGTTGGTTGTTAGCAAGGTGGTCGAACAAGATACTCGGGCCGGGTCCCCGAGACTCCGGCGGTTTGCGGGGCGGGGGTGAGGTGAGAGAGCGTGGCCTCATCTGAAGTGATGACCGGATATCCACATTTTCTCAACCAAGACAAAATGTCAAAGATCTGCGCATGGTAAGCAGTTTTCAAAAAGGGGACCCCGACAGAAAATTCTGATCCGGGAGCTGCTTGGAATCACGGGGGTTGCTGGCATGCTGAGCATTCCGAGCGTGCTGAGGACCCGAGCGAACATGGGAATGGCGGCATGAGTTGAGATGGAGCCCCCGGCGAATCCCCTCCGGCGAGTGGGGATGACCCATACCGAGGACGGGGGACAACCAGACACGATTGTCTCGATGATGAGATGGAGGAGGGGTCGACGAGTCGAGTCGGACGGGGCAAAACCATGCGAGTTTGAAAGATTTGTTAAGCAGAGGTGGTATATACAGGTAGTGCTCGGTGAGCAACGAGAGCGTCGGTGTCGTTGGAGAATGCATCAAATCAGGGGCGCGGCCAGCAGAAAGCAGCCATGTTGTCACAGCAGTGCAGTGCAGGACGTGGAAATGGGTGACATTTGGGATGGATGGGATGGCTGAATGGAGGGGGAGGGGTCGAAGGAGGATAGCAGGGACGCAGGCGAGGACGAGGACGAGGACGAGAACGAGGGGCGGTGGTGGCAGCCCGGGTCGACGGGAGAGTTGGGAGCCAAGATTCGGCTCTTATTTTTTTTCTTTTTTCTTAAGGTGGGTTCGGGTGAGATGGTCAGGCGAGAGACCCTGGGCCTGGAGTTTGGAAAAGGTTGCCGCCTTCAGCAGCCTTCGGTGCCGTTTTTAGTCCTCGTCCCCTTCCAGGGCAGGCACAGACGCTGGGGACACTGATAGGGCGGGCGAGTGAGTCGTGAAGGCGGTGAAGGGGGATAAAAGCCCGTGCAAGGTTCTTCTGGCTGTGGACCCTCACGATGCCACGGCGAGCCCGACCAATAAGCACCTCCTTCTGATACCTCAGGCTGCCCTGATGCCATACCGCTTTCGGGGGCGAGTGGAGGGGGTGGGCGGCGCACTTTTGTGGTTTGCTGCTTCTCTTTTTTTTCTGCCGACGATACCCAAGCTGCCAGTATCGGTGCATGATGAATAATGACTGGACCTGTTGGTCATGACTAGCTGGCTGTCCAAGCTGCTGTCCAAGGTAGTGAGTTGGTCACCGGAGAAGGAAACGGAGTGCGCTCCTGATCTGGCTGAAGACCATGGCCCGTTGCACATGAGCCAAAAAATATGGAAAGCAAACATGCCAGAGTCCGCACTCCGGTCCAGACCCAGGCACCACCAGCACAAGCATTGTTGGTGTGGGCGTTGGTGCGTCGGCGCGACGGTATGAGAAGGGCAGTGTCGCATCCACCAAATCCGTGGGTTCGCGTTAGCAACAGGTCCCCTGCTTGCTTGCTTGGACTCGCAACGACGGTATTCCCGCATGCTTGCCGCTCCCTATCTCCTTGAGACGCGCCGTCATCTGTCTGGGGGAAAGGGGGCAATCAAAACAAGCATAGGCACACATCGTGATACCAGGTGGTCAACTCTCGGAGGGGGTTCACCGGGATGGCGCCCGTCCAGCCATGGTTGTATCATCTTCGGTCCCTGGCCGACAAAGCCTACACTGAAGATCTGCCTCCCGGTGACGGTGGGTGGTGATGCCCAACAATCTGATCTCAAGAGAGTACGTGGTAAGTGAACCACAAAGGCTGTCCAGACGACAGTCTCGTAGAGACGGAACGCCCGCATTGTGCACTCGGGGGCCTGAGGTTGGATACTGAATCCGTCAGGACCAAGAAAGCCTACGGCATTCCAGCCAGCCGTGACTGCCAACCGCCAGGCCAGCCAACGTTAAGGATGAAAAACAAAATAAAAATAAATTCAAGGGTCGGACTTGCTTTCTGGAGACAAGCCAAGTGGTAAATACGACAGAGATATAGACTTGTCTGACAACGCCACCAGGCCTCTCCTCCTCTGTTCTTCTCTTAACTTCCTTTCTTGAGAAAACAGGAACCAAGGAGGAGTCGAGGATACATATTACACCCACATACGAGAGCATTGTTCATTGTTGATTATTAGCATCTGGAGAGGCGTGCGGCCAGCCAATCACCCCCAGCTTTTACACTACACCACCTCTGCCTTACAAGCCGCACCGTCTCATCCCACGCAAATCAGACACACACACAGACATTTCCTCCTTGACAAACTCTACCACAGCCGACCAACCAACACGCAGCATCCACAGCCTTAGGCGTCCTGTCCTTTCTGCCACCTCAAATCCCAGTGACCTCCCGTCTCCCGCACCTCAGCCAGAAGTCTAACCCGCCGCCCCCTCTACCGCCGCCTTACGTTAGCCCGCCAAAGCCCACGCTTCCTACTAGCAATAACCCGCTACACGTCAGGCCTGAACAGGTACGCTGCCTTACTGCTAGTGGCAGACAGAGCACTAGTCACGAGAGTACCTGGCTTTACCGCAGACTTCTCGTAGTACACCAGGTACCTCACCTGCCCAGCCTATGAATCCCTCCCTCCCCTCCCGCCGCATGTACACTGTCCCTGTCGACCCTTAGGCTCCTTGACCTGACTTGACCTGGATTCGCAGTAGCAGAAGCAGCAACAACAGCAACAGCAGCAGCGCACGCAGCGCACGCAGCACACACACTCCTAGCCATACGCACCGCCGTGGCATGCCCCGCCATTTCGAGGCAACACAGACGACCCGCCCAAAATTTTGTCTTCACCACCCGCACCGCTTTCCTTCTTCTCAACTCCTATCCCGCCTTCGCCTCGACATCACCCCGTCAATTCACCCAAGATGGACACTTCGGCGATTCGAGGCCTGCTCGCGGCCAGTTTGGACCCCGATGCCGATACGAGACGGAGGGCTGAGATTCAGCTGAAGCAGGTATGAGAAACAATCATTTTCTTTTCCGGCCGTCTCTCCTCGCTTCCCGCATCCCCCCTTCTCGTCTTGATCTTCCCCCCCCTCCCCCACGAAATGGCCCCCCTTACCGTACCGAGACGATCCGCACTACATCGCACCGCACGCACATATACAACATGGACGACAAGCCCACCCGTCTGTCGCCCGCTTCGCATCGCTCTTGACCCGGGGCCTGCTCCAGACGGCCGGTGCCGGGTCCTTGGGCGGAGGGGGGAACGACGGCGCACATCGCGGCTCTTGTTATTGTTGTGGGATTTGCTGGCTGACACATCTCCTCGCGGTATCTAGATCGAAGAGCACCCGGGGTTTATGGACGTTCTCCTCGACGTCCTCCAGAACGAGCAAGACAACAGTGTGCGACTATCAAGTACGTAGACGACCCTCTCCGAAACAACCTCCTATCCTTGCCGTCGTACATCTCCTTTCAGCCAAGAAGACGTACTAAACGGTCAACTCTCTTTCTAGCCGTTATCTACATCAAGAACCGCGTGAATCGGGGATGGGAAAAGTCGGAGCACAGCCCGAACGAGACACAGATCGCCGAAGATGAAAAGGCACGCTTCCGCGACCGCCTGCTGCCCATCATGGCCGCCTCCCAGGGGCTGGTCCGGCAGCAGTTGATCCCCGTCCTCCAGCGCATCCTGCACTTCGATTTCCCCGAGAAGTGGCCCAACTTCATGGACTACACCATGCAGCTCCTAAACACGAACGATGCTGCCTCCGTCCTGGCTGGTCTGCAGTGCCTTCTCGCCATCTGCCGTGCCTACCGATTCAAGTCTTCGGACGGCGACAACAGGGTTCACTTTGACAAGATTATCGAGGCCAGCTTCCCCAGACTGTTGGCTATCTGCAACGAGCTCGTTGCTCAGGAGAGCGACGAGGCCGGCGAGATGCTCCACCTGGCCCTCAAGGCCTACAAGCACGCGACCTGGGTACACACAGAAATCTTTGCTGCGCCCGCTTCGGTAACATCGGCTGACTGTGTCCTAGCTCGAGCTTTCTGCCTTCCTCCGCGCCCAGCAGACCAACTTTGGCTGGTGCACCGTTTTCCTCCAGACCGTTTCCAAGACCACCCCGGCCAGCGCCATGGCCGACGACTCATACGAGCGCGAGAAGCACCACTGGTGGAAGGCCAAGAAGTGGGCATACTTCAACCTGAACAGACTTTTTATCAGGTAGGAAGGCTCAACGACTCCGTGACCCCGCGAGGTGGCTAACACTGGACCAGACACGGCAACCCCCAATCCATCACCAATACGAAGGACGAGGATGCGGTCCGTTTCGCAAAGGAGTTCTCCGCTACGATTGCGCCCGAGATCCTTAAGCACTACTTGGCCGAGATTGAGAAGTGGGTTGCGAAGACGGCCTGGCTCAGCAGACCTTGCTTGTCTTACACACTTGTCTTCCTCGACGAGTCGGTGCGCCCCAAGGAGATGTGGAACCACCTCAAGCCGCATCTGCAGAACCTGGTGACGCATTTCGTTTTCCCCGTCCTCTGCCTGTCTGAGGAGGACATTGAGAAGTTCGAGGACGAGCCGGATGAATACCTCCACAGAAAACTCAACTTTTACGAGGAGGCTTCGGCCCCCGACGTTGCCGCCACCAACTTCCTTGTCGGCCTGACCAAGAACCGGAGAAAGCAGACCTTCGAGATCCTCAAGTTCGTCAACGCGGTCGTCAACGAGTACGAGCAGGCGCCGGATGACAAGAAGAACCACATTGCCAAGGAAGGCGCTTTGAGAATGATTGGTACCCTGGCTCCTGTTATCCTGGGCAAGAAGAGCCCCATCGCCGACCAGGTCGAGTACTTCCTCGTCCGCTACGTTTTCCCCGACTTCACGAGCCCCCAGGGCTACCTGCGTGCGCGGGCTTGCGACACAATTGAGAAGTTTGAGCAGCTCAACTTCCAGGACCAGAACAACCTCCTCACCATCTACCGCCACATTCTCGACTGCATGGCAGACACGGCCCTGCCTGTCCGTGTGACTGCAGCCCTCGCCCTGCAGCCCCTTATCAGACACGACATCATCCGTACCAGCATGCAGCAGAGCATCCCTACCATTATGCAGCAGCTCCTCAAGCTCGCCAACGAGGCCGACATCGACGCCCTCGCCAACGTCATGGAGGATTTCGTCGAGGTGTTCGCCACCGAGTTGACGCCGTTTGCGGTTGCTCTCAGCGAGCAGCTGAGAGACACCTACCTTCGTATCGTCCGTGAGGTGCTGGACAAGAACAAGGACAACGGTGACGACGAGTTTGGAGACTACCTTGACGAGAAGAGTATCACTGCTCTCGGCGTCCTTCAGACTATCGGCACTCTCATTCTCACCCTTGAGAGCACTCCTGACGTTCTTCTGCACATTGAGGCTGTTCTCATGCCCGTCATTCAGGTCACCCTTGAGAACAAGCTGTACGATCTCTACAACGAAGTATTCGAGATCATCGACAGCTGCACATTTGCTGCCAAGGGCATCTCACCCACCATGTGGCAGGCTTTCGAGCTCATCCACGCGACTTTTAAGGCTGGTGCCGAGCTCTACCTGGAGGACATGCTGCCGGCTCTGGACAACTTTGTTCAGTACGGTGCTGGCCAGCTGGTGCAGAAGCCCGAGTACATTGAGGCTCTCTTCTCTATGATCTCCGACATGTTCAACGACAACAAGGTCGGTGGTGTTGACCGTATTTGCGCCTGCAAGCTGGCTGAGGCCATGATGCTGAACCTCCGTGGCCACATCGACAACTACGTTTTGCGATTCATCGAGTTTGCCATGAACGTTCTCACTGCACAGGATGTCAAGGTCAAGGCTTACAAGATCCACCTCATGGAGCTTGTCATCAACTCGATCCACTACAACCCTGTCCTCACCCTCCACATCCTCGAGACCAAGGGCTGGACGAACAGGTTCTTCAGCTTGTGGTTTGGCAGCATGTCCAACTTCACCAGGGTCCACGACAAGAAGCTCTGCATCGTCGCCATCGCGGCTCTGCTTAGCCTCAAGGCTGATCAGGTTCCTCAGAGCATTGCCGTCGGCTGGCCTCGCCTGCTGCAGGGCGTCACAGAGCTGTTCAAGACTCTGCCCGCTGCCATGAAGAACCGTGAGGAGGCTCTCCGTGACGATTACCACCTCGAGGCCGGCACCTACGACTACGGCGAAGAGGATGAGTGGGCCGAGGACGAGGCCAACTGGAATGTCGAGGATGAGGCCGACGAGGAGGAGACCAACGAGGGTCGCGACGAGAGCACCGCTTACCTGGAATTCTTGAACGAGGAGGTGAGTGGCAATCCAGCCAGTCTCTTCCTGTCAACCTAACTAACGCTCAAACAGGCCCAGAAGTTCAGCCGTGGCGTCGAGGACATCGAGTCCGAGGACGACCTTGGCGAGGACAGTGTCCTGCTCGAGTCCCCTCTGGACAAGGTGGACCCCTACCAGCTGTTCAGTGCGACTCTGATGAGTAAGTGGTTTCCCATTCGACTTGGCGTGGAGCTGTGGCTAATATCCGGACAGAGATGGAAGAGGAGCAGCCCCAATTCTATCAGTCCCTGGCCTCTCACCTCACCGCTGAGGACCAGGCTGCCTTGCAGGGTGTCATGCAGAAGGCGACCGAGAACGCCCAGGCCGCCCAGCTGGCCCTTGCCCAACAAGGTGCTGCGCCAGTCAACGGCGGTGCCAGCTAAAAGGCCTACGGGAGATGTCATCGATGACCGAGCCGGGCCCCTCGAGGAGCTGTGAGAACTGTGCTAGAATGTGGTGTTCTCTGGCCGCCCCAGCTCTCAAGCACAAGAGGGAGACGCGAGATGATCCGAAGGAGCCACCGCCGCAATGTTCGCTGGTGGACAAGGCTCGAAGCTGCCAAAAGCTGTTGTGGATGAGCGGCTGCAGGAGAAAGACTGACGAGGCAAAGAATTACGATTACCCCCATCCCTAAAGAGTATAAGAGGTCCAAAAGGAAAAAAGATCTTTAAGAGCATTAGAGCGTGCAAACGACAGCCGGAGGCCAGCTGGATATGAGAGGAGCTAAATTAAGATTGGGTGGTGGTTCCCCAAGCACGGCTTCCACTCCGTCGTGGTCGTTGTCGTCAGTCGGAGGGGCGGCAAGGGGAGGAAGACGGGAGTTGTTTGGTTTTCCAGTGTGGCGCCATGGAGGATGTTTCGCTTGTCGTCGTCGCCATGGTAGTCTTTTCACTGGTGGCAAGGCATAGCATCGTACGGGAGGTCCGCGTGTATGTGGAGGTAAAGCTCATGATGCCCAGAAGTCGTAGGTAGTTAAATTCCCCCCCAAATCCTTTGAAGAATTCAAAATCAGTTCAACATGACTCGAAAACTTGGGCTTGTGATGGTTAAGTGGAAAGCCGTGTGCTGGTCTTTGCTAAGTCTCTGTTTCCTCTCATCATTCTTGTGTCCATCTGCTGTTGCTAACTTTCTGCCACCCCCCTCCCCCCGGGTTATTGTTGATGACGATAAGGGGAGCAGGAGGAGATAAAGAGGATGATAGGAGAGTGGAGAGACAAGGCCCGAGAGCTCGCGTACGACTCTTGTACTTGTCAGTCCCGAGGGCAAACTGGGGAGGGGGCATCATGTCTGTATTAAGTCTGCCTGCTGGGCGAGAAAGGCTGGTTAGCTGGTATGTTGAGCGGCGTAATCCGAGGAAGCAATTGGTGAAGGCGCATGGTGTTCGCACATTCCCTCTTTCTGTTCTTGCCTGCCTGGTTCCAGGTCTTTCCATATCAACCAACCCCTTGCCCTTTTGTTCTGTCTATACCGAGGCGAGTGCAGTAGTGTCTGTCGTCGCCTGTGGTGAAGCTGGAGAGGAACAACGCTGGATGTTCGCCACGCCTTTTTCGACTGTGCCTTCATTCTAGTCGCTATATTTCGTACGTGCCTCATTCTTTCTCGCCTTCTTCCTTCCTACGCCCTTCATTCTTACTCTTTCATTTCCCCCATCTCACCACCTCACTCATTCTTACACCCTCATCAAGCTCCTGTATCACAGTCACCATTTTCACGTCTAGCTCTCTGTCCTGGGAGTAGTACACTGCCAGCGGCGATGGCTTCGCGACCAGGCAGGAGCTCTAAGGCTCATAAGGCAGCCCAGACCGAGTCTTATCAGGCTCTGGCTGCTTGGAAGGAGCTGGCCAAACGAAACATCAACCCAGCTTTCGCTCGGCATCCCGACAAGGAGCATGAGGTCGTCAATGCAATCGAGAAGGTCGATTGGGACCATGAGCTAATGGCGGTAAAAGACGTTACGACAAAGTCTGTATGACGATGCCATGGAATCTTTCACATACCAGAGCAAGCCGTCGGTGCGACGCTTCGTCGACGTATGTCCTCCAAACCCCAGCGTTCTGGAAGCGCTGAGGATCATGAATGGGTTTGTTCTGCCGCCTGAGATCTTTGCGCAACTGCCAGATTACGGTCTTGACCCCGACGCTTGTTGCAACCCGGACCTTGACGATGAACGAAAGGTTCTGTTGGAGGACTTCGAGATCAAGTATGTCGGCGACGACCGGTTTGGGCCCCTTGATCTCAGGATCAGCAGGCGCCGGCGCAACGGCAGGGATGCAAAGGAACCCCCTTCGAAGAGACGCAAGCTGGCCAACACCACAATGCCGAAGCTGTTCTGTCTCGCCCCTCGCGAGTTATCGCCTCAAAGCAAGACCGAGCGGCTCTCCACTCCGTCTGTATGTCAGAACACGAAGGATGTTTCCACATCCCTAAATCTATGCAAGGTTGACTCTCAGGTCCAGAAGCCATCCGCAACCACTCAAATCGAACGTCAAGACGACGCGCCCACTGTTGAATGCACAAGGGCTCGTTACGATCGTGCCACAATAGGCTCCCAGAGTACCGTCTTGCCCACGAGCAACACGCCATGTCTCCCAGCTATCCCAGCGGACGTCAGCCTTGCCCTCGATACGATCAGCGCCAAGATGATGGACGTGAGAGCCGCTATCGCCGTCCAGCAGCAGGGCCAGAAAGACAACATCCGTAGTGCCCTCCGACCCCTCCACCTGGCCGTGGATACGATTCACAAGTCAATCAAAGCTACGACGGAGGCGGCTCAAATGATTAAAATGACACTCGAGAAGCTGGACCGCGACCTTGCTCGGGGGATGGAGTGGGAGACGGGCAGCAAGCGGCTCAGGGATGAGAGGCCCGCCGAAAGCTAAGCTCAAAGCTCCGCGTACGAAATATGAAGATGGGGTGCCTACTTTCTCGCATCTCCCCAGTGGACTTTAACCGCTGGTTTCGGCCATTGTTTATGGGAGTAGCCGAAGATGCCAGAGGAATGATCCGAATGTCGGATATGATTGAAGGCAAGATGGCAATCACTTTGTGTGGTCGGATAGAGGCCGCGCGTATCAGCACAGCAGGATAAGGGTCTTAAATCTGGAATCTATGGACCGTGCCAGCATTTTTAGCGACCAGGCTGGACTGTTAGGATCACAAATTTTAGCCACGTGAAGCGAACATTCTCAGTCGCGAAGGTTTGATCTACGAAGCTGCCTTCTTACTGAACTTGGGAAGTATTCCTCTTAAAACTGTCCTGGGGATGAAAGCAGACGCCTACTCAGACAGGTATAGTGTTGAGTGAATCTCTGTAAAACCCCAGGTATAATAACAACGGTTATATTTCACGCAATGGAACACAAGACAAAGTGCGTTTTCTTCCGCGCTTTTACATCCTCGAACCAAGAGAGCACTGTCCCAAGGCTAGGCTCCCTCTAAGAGTAAACATTTACTAAGACAGGCATGAACTCAAATGCATCTATGGAAGTCAGCACACGGCAAATAGTACAACGAGACGCGAGACAAAAAGTTTCCTCCCGTTTATCATATGTGCCCGAGTTCCATAACCAAGGCTATTCATCCCAAAAGCTAGCTTTCGAAGACAAGACATACACTCAGATGGGCGCGAATACCAAGTTCTTACAATGATACCCGCATAATCAAACATTTGACAAAGCACAGTGCGTTATTGTTTTGTCCCGTAAGAAGATTTCATCCTAGTGCTTGCCGCTATGAAAAGCAGAAGTGAGAAAGTGCGTTCCGTCCCGTGTACCTGTCTGCTAGACTTTAGACGGCTTCGTCCGAACGCCAGCTCTCTAACGGAAGCAGGCTTTCACTATGCAGGTACGCCGTCAAAGTCATATATGAGAATTAATACACAACTAGATACAAGAGGGAGATTGTGTTCGTCTCTTTTGTTTTCCGCTAAGTATTAGATAGCCTCGTCCCATTGCCGGTTTTCCGATGGAAGCAGACGTGATGGGGCAAGTTTCGTCTGGTGTGCCTGCCTGTCAGAGTAGAGCTCCCCTTCCTTCCTCAAACCACTACGCATAGGAGGGGCGTCTTCCTTGAAACTGGTAAACCGTGGATATATCTGCCTGATTAACCCGACTTCTACTTTGTCTCTCTTCTACATTATTTTATTCATTCGTAACCTGCCCCTCTGGTGTCACTCCACGCTAGTCCTATCCCGAAACATCTCTTCAGAGAACAGCGGTCTCTCACAATGACGATGTCCAGTGTCACTCCTCCTAAGACGCCCAAAGCGTGGAAACTCTGGGCCAAACAGCAAATTCACCCGAGCTACTTCTTAACCAGTCCGGATATGCTCAGCACCTACAAGTTCGATGAAGAGCTGGGCAAATACTCGAGCTTATGCGGCAACGCGGTCATTCAACGACTCGAAAAAGTCGTATGGGACGAGAAGGCGCAAGCGCCTGCGAACAAGACAAAGCAGCGAGTGTACGTCTCAATGTTCCTGGGCCCATTGCGAGTTCAGCCAGACTACGCGCCTTCCGCTTCCAAGTTTGAGGCTTTGAGGATCATAAACGGCCTGAAACTTCCTTCCGATGTCGTCGACTTACTGTCCCAGACAGGATGGGACCCTTTCAAGTGCTGCGATCCATCCCTCAAAGCACAGGAGAGGAAGTTGCAACCGAAATCTATGGGCTATAACTCCCGACTCTATTCTTTCCATTTCTCTCCTTCTCAACCGTCCTCTGACTTCGACCCAATTCACCGCAACAAGGCAATGACATCGGCTTCATTTATCACAAATACACCACTGCAGGTAAATATGACATCTCAACCGAATCCTATGACGGCAATGACACCGAAGACCATGGTACGGCGTCCGGCTCCCACAGTTTCGCCTTCGACGCCTGTCACGAATACGACCTCGCTGCATCCGCAGTCGATGCCTCTTGAACAGGCGCCTAAGAAGACGAATCCCCTTCCGGAACCCGTGACGAACACAAATACACAGAAGCCTGCTCCCCAGGTAACTCTTAAAACTGTCATGGCTTCCTCGTCAAAGTCTGTTGCGAAGGCCGCGGCGAAGAGAGGCCGGGTAACTGCCGCTAAGACGCCCATGGGATGGAAGAGATGGGCAAAGAAGCAGAAAAACACCATCTACAGCGAGCCCGCGTTCCAAGCCTCGAGCAATGCCGTCGACTTGTACCTCACATCCTACTTGTCGTGGGACGAGAAGGGAAAGAAGCCCGCCGACATTTCCCATCAGCTACTTTACAGTCACCTTATGGCCCAGTGGGAAAACATCAAGAAGCAAGGCCAGCCTCCACCCGCATCCACGTTGGAAGCAATCCGAATCATGAACAGCCTAGTCATACCGGCTGACATCGTCGATATGCTGGAGAAGGCCGGTTGGGATGCAGACAGATGTTGCAACCCGAAGCTGTCACAAGAGCAGAGAAAGATCGGCGCGGGATTGGCAGAAGCGAAGCGCAGCATCGAAGATGAGGACGAGTCTTCGCCTCGATCCAACAGGCAAGATACGACCGCAGCTATTCCCCAACAGCATTTCAAGATTGTGACCCTGTCACCAGAAATCACAACATTTACCCATCCGTCTTCTCGAGAGTTATCGTTGGTATCTGATCATAACATCGTCAAGGCCGAGAAAGCGTCTCCGATACCTGCCATACTCCGTCAAGCGGGCAACTTCCACAGCACCAATATTCCTGGCGATGATACTGGAGAAGATGGTTCCAGTAACTACTCCAACCGGGGGAGCCTCGAGGTCGACATGGAGCCTCGTGTCGATCCGAACACCATTGCCGCTGCCGTCCACAATACCCAACCTGCCGATATCACCAAGCTTACCAACTCCGTGAACTTCTCACCCGGAAGTGCACATAGGATCGCCATCGCGAGATCAACCTCTTCCAAGCGTAGAAAGCGCACTTCTCGAAAGGAAATGAAGCGAGCAATCGATGCCGTCAGCAATAGCCTGACAGTCATCTCGGCAAGCCACTCCATAAAGTTTCGGGACCAAGCAGGCCGACTCAGCGAATACTCCGAAAAGTTCGATGCCCACTCTGATCAGTTTCAAGAGCAATCCAACCAACTTCATGAACATGCAGATCGACTTCACGACCACTCCAACCAACTGCAGAAGCAAGAACTCGCTCTGGCACAGCTCCGCCGTGATAATCAAGCCCTCCGGGAGTGTCTCCAGGGGGTCCTTCTGCCTCTCGCCCAAGCAGTTAATGTGCTCCACAAGTCGAACAAGGTCGATAAGCGGACGCTCAAGTCGACCAAGAAGCGCGCAGAGAGGGAGCTAGAGGAGTTCAAGTCAGCGGACAAGACCATCAAGGTCTTGGAGCAAAGCATCAATCATCTTCGTTGTCTTGTTGGGGCGGTAGAGGACCGTCTTGAAGGCAGGAACGAAGCTTAGGGGCAGGAGATTTGCTCACAGTAGCTGCTGGTCATCAGCGGTGCTCTTCTCTGGCGCATTTTCAGTTCTCATTAGATCGAGATTCAGGACTTGATGATACAGATTCTTTGCCTAAGAGGGAGGGGGGGTACTCAGGTCTGAGGTGCGATATTGCGGCATCTAGATGCGAGGAGGAAAAGCATTCGCGTCCTCTATAAAGTAGCAACAGATACTAGCCTTGGTGCGTTTCCTGCAGGAATCATACAGCAATCGTGATTTCATAGCTTCCAGTCCCCTTACGTGATGCCAGTCCCTTGCATGCGAGCTTCCACATCCGAGCCGCGACTGCATGTGTTAATATTAACCAACATGTCGTCCCCGAAAGGGGCCAAGACGAAACGTGCGCCGACCTACAATCACTCATTCTTCACGAGTCCACAGAAAACGCACCTGCTTTATCACAGGCCTCACGTTTAGATCACCGGACACATCACACACCCGGGCAAGTAAATCAGAAAAGGCGAACCATTGCCTTTTGGAAAACCTCGAATTCGATCGAGTATAGAATCTTGCCCACAATGGGCCAGGATACCCAGAACTCCATGACAATGCAACTGGCCGACCACATCGGGTCGGCTCGACCCGAGGAGGCATTGAGGCGCATGACAATTTCGCGCTCTTCCCCTCGTCTCTCTCTCTCTCTCTCCCACCCAGCCAGCCCAGAAAAACCAAATACCCCCCCAAAAAAGAAGAGAAACCGCCCGACGCTTCGAATGGACATCCCGCCAGGCCACCAGACATCTCTCTGTCCGCCGCTGTGTCCCCGGACTCACTTCCTCTCTTCCTTCGACTGTGTCCGTTCAGTCCTTCCATCCAGTCGTGTTCCCCCCCCCCCCCCCCCCCCCCCCCCCCCCCCCCCCCCCCCCCCCCCCCCGCCGCAGGCGTCCAACAACCTCGGACGACGGGGAAGCTGCAAGTCACCCAAACGACTCTCTCTCTCCAAGGACAAGCCTGCGCGGTCCCGGTGCCTCGACATCAACGACATCAACATGAACAACAGCTCGAATCGTAAAACTGACCAGCCTTGGTATCCCACAGCATGCAGAAAGAAAGAAAGAAAGAAAAAAAAACTTGACTTTGACTTCATAATTTCGTTTCGTCTTTTTCAACCTGTTTTCGTGACTCAAAAGAAGAAACCTTTCCTCCCGCCCCCCCCCTCATTCATAAAAGGGGTGGGCTCATAAATCCTCATTTCCCATCATGCCTTTCCTTCCTTCCGAGAGTTCAGTTTTCCTCGTCGTCTTCCTCAATCGGCGCCGGCGTCCTCCTCTCGGTCCGCCTCTTGGGCCGTCGGTGCCGCGAGCTGCTGATGTTGCTCGCCGAGTCGTCGGGGGCGAGCTCGAAGTCGTCGCCTCCCCACTCGCTGTCGCTGTTGGCGTCGTAATCGCCCTGCGCCCAGCTGGGGCGCTCGTAGCCCGAGGATTGCGAGTTGCCGGAGCCCGGGTTGGGGAGGACGTCGATGCGCCGGCGGCTCTGGAGGCTGTGCATCAGGCCGGCGCCGCGGTTGCGGAGGCCCGTCCGGACGACTTCGGCCTTGAGGTGGAGCGCCTCGAACGCGTCCTCCAGCGCCTCCATGCCCTGGTAGATCTCCCGCTCCACCTCTGCTAGGACGGCCATCTCCATCTCCTCGTCTCGGGACACTGCTTGGCGGTTCGCCGCCGCGGACGATGCGTTGCTGACGAAAGAGGCGGGAGTGGCGCCGCGAGAGTAGGTCGAGAATGGCGTCGTGTTGCGAGATCCCGGGAAACCAGGCGTTCCCCGAGCGCCCGGGCTCATCGTAGAAGGCCGAGATGGGAAGTAGTTGCTTGCGGGTGTGGCGCCGCGCGACTCGGCTGTCGGGGTCGCAATGTCGTCGCCATCTGCCCCGGACCAGAGGAAGCCGTCGAATCTGCCGGAAGTCAAGATCTCCCACTCTTGTGTGTTGATGTCGGACATTGTGATGAGGAGGTCGTGCGTGTGGGGATTCTTGACGAGGTACATGGCGACCTCGGCGTCTCGCGGCACTTGTGCCAGTCGGTAGAGACGCTGCAGGGCCAAGCCGGTCTTGACAAGGAGGTCCGGACGGGCCCGGTGCAAAGGTGTGGGTGCTCTTGTTGCAGGCTTGGGGTGGTTGGAGCCGGAAAGGATGGCGTTGAAATACGGCTGGTCTTCAGGGTCCAAGTTCGTGAGGATAGCAAACGTCAGAGTCTCGTCGTCTACGTCCTGAGGTGGGGGCGCGGTGGTTTCACCGCAAGTGTTGAGCCACTTGTCCACGGCGCCCCTGACCTTCTTGGACTGTCTAAGGTAGTGCTCGCGGAACTCCTCGGCGATATCGGGGTCGATCTTGACCGGCGAGTCGGGCCGGGGCGGCAGGTCTGCAGAAACTTCCGCGGCCTTGGATCCCAAACTTGCCAGGTCAAACGGCGGCCACTGGGGAAGATCGATACGGCCGCTGACCCATTCGAGGACTTCGCCCCAGCCCAAGCCGCGATGCTGGATATCCGGACCTCTTTCACAAACCACGCACGTGCATCCGTGCTCGGGGAGCTCCCTAGAGAACACGTTTTCGAGACGGTCCAGCAGACGACGAGCCACTGATCGATGGCCGGTTGCGACTGCCACGGAACCATTGCGGTTGAGGACCGAATTATACTGGTCCAGTAGGTTAAAGAATGGCGCAAACAAAGTCTGCGCACCAACCAGGGGTGGGTTGGATGGTCGAGCGCCGTTTTGTCGGGGCAGTACAGAGAGGAACGTCTTCGGAATAGGTTGAATGAGTCCGCCGTTCTGCAAAAGGTAGTCGACCCGTGGTGCTTCCTGCACGTCGACGGGCGGAGGTGGTGGCGGGGGAGGAGGGCCAGAGGGCGGGCCCATGTCGGTCATTGGCGTCGCAGACGGGGTGATGTCGTTCTCGGGGTAGACCTGCGGAGGAGGCCCCGGGGGCTTGTCGTGCATCGCGAAAGGCGGCGGGAACGGCGGCGCTTGAGTCGGGGTCCTGGGCGACGAGTCTTGGAGGCTCTCGGGAGACGAGTCGCCGTCGTGGTTATCAGATCGCCGGCTCTTCTTGCTCGACGAGCTCCGCTTCGAAGACGATCTAGAGGCGCTCGGCTTGATGTTCAGGCTCTCTTGCACACCGGGAGGAAACGCCGGCGACCTGACGTACGTAGCCTGGCTGCTCGTCTTGGACTTGAAGCTCAGCCGGGACTTGTCGTCGGCCCTGGAGCCTGACCGTGAGATGCCGCTAAGCCGCGAGCTCGGTCTATCCTCCCGGTCTCTCTTCGACGCCTCCCCACTGAGCCTCGAGCTCGAACGCTCCTCACGAACCTTCTTGGACGACTCCTCGGGAGTGCCTGACCGCCTCTTGCCGGACAAGTCCGTCTCGGGCGGACTAGGGGGTCTCGACTCCTTCTTGGACGACGCTTTGCGCTGCTTCTCGGAGTAATCGACGCTCCTGGATCGCTTAAGTTCGCTGTCGCCCAGGTCCGTCGCCTCGGGTGTGAAGGGGTCGTTCCTCCTCGTTGCGCCTACGCCCGACGCCGACACATCCTCGCGGCTGCCGCGAACGGCCTCTTTACTGTGCGCCTTGCTGAAAGTCGGATAGGGCACCGAGATGCGGTCAGTCGAGGCCGGACCGGTCAGCGAGGTGCGAGACATTTCGGGGACGAGGTCGGTCATGGAGGACGAGCGGTCGTGGCCGCGCTCCCTATCTCGGTCGCGGTCTCGTTCTTCGCGGGTGCGGTGGCGGCGGTGGGAGTGAGAGTGGGAATGGACATCGCTGCTGAGGCCGCTGCCGTCGACCATCTTTGATTTGGAGGAGCGCGAGCTCACGCGGTGGGATCGGTGCTCTCTGTCGCCCTTTTCCCTGTCGGTCCTGCTGCTGCGCTCCGACTTGCTTCTCGAGGCCTTCTTCTCTGTCTTCTCTGTCTTGTCGGTCTTGTCGCGCGGGGGCCGATCAACGTCGACGTCGACGTCACGGTCTTTGGAGGACATGGCGGAGCATGGATGCGTAGCCCGAAAGCTAGGCCGAGATGCTGTTGCTGCTGCCGACGCTGCGGAGATGTGCAAGCTGTCGGAGGGATTGGTTGGGCCTCGTTACCGCCGTAAGAATCAAATAAATCAAGCAAAGAGCCCAACTGAACTCTGCGAGAGGGTGGGTAGGAAGGTTTTTGGCGAGCCGATGGCGAAGCGGACCGTCGTGTTCGAGGACCAAGGTTGGATGATTTTCGAAGAAACGGGCGGGAAGGAAAGCAGGCAGGACCTGGTCTGGGGTTTGCTCACCGACCCAAAACCGTCGAAGCGAACTCTCGGGAGTTGTCACAAAACTGGGGAATTCTGTGTTAGGATGTTGAGGGAAAATGCCCACCCCTGACTTGGAACGAACGATGACGGGGGGAGGATTCCGTTTGGCCAGAACTCTGCGTCAGTGCTTGACCTGAGTCGTAAAGAAATCGCCTCTTTTGCGGCGGCTTGGAAAAAGGTGTAGAATGCAGAAACGACGACAGTGACGCCCAAACGAGTGACTTGAACGATTGTCGAAAGTCAGTCAGGCAGGCCAGGCGGAAGGGAGAACGCAGAGTCGAGAGATCGGCGGGCGGTTGCGAGTTTAGTTCGTCGAGCAACGCAGCCGAGTGTGATTCGACCAGAGATTGAGCGACCCCCCCCCCTGTAGCAAGGAGGGGAGGCGGGTTGGTAGGCTGGCACGCTGGGCTGGCCGCGGAAAGAGTGGAACCAACCGTCGAAAGGGAACACTGGAAACACTGGAAACACACTCCAAAGGGTGCAGGGGGGCGGGGTGGGGTGCGTGAGGGAAGCGAAAGGGAAAAAGGCGCTGGGCGGTGACACATTCGAGGTCTGTTTCTCCTCTCTCTGCTGCGGCGCGCAAATGACTGACGGAGAGGGTGCGTTTGGTGTGCATTTGCGGATGGGTGACTTCTGTGGTGGGTGGCTAGGCGTGCTAGGTACTCACGTACGGTACTCACGTACGGTACTCACGTACTGTACTCCAGGCACTGGGCTGGGCTGGGCTGGGCTCCATGCCTGACGTGGCACCAGGCTGAGGTCCCTTGGGATCCACCACGGACACTGCCAGGACAAGTGCGAAAGCTCGGGCCAGCACAGAGGGCACTTTGTCCCTGCACACGGTGCCGCCCACATGCAAAACACCCGCAAAAAGGGACCGTGTCTCAGCTATTGGGGAGCTCCATGTCGCACGGTATGACATGAGCTACTTCGCCATGGGAGGTTCAAGGGCTACATAGTTGTACCTAGTGCACGTACGGACGGGCTGGTTGCGCATCACCTGCCTGCAACATCGCCCTTGGGTATTCCTACAGCTTCGACTGAGCTGCCCGCCATCAAGATCGAGATTGGAGATGCTCTAGCCCGAGGTACCGATGCAGCTCCGGCGGGACTTGGCGTCACGGCTGACGGACAATGACTTGCTCGCGCGCGAGACCTGACCCATGAAAAACATGCTGTGTCTCGGGCTAAGCAATGGCCAGCAAACCTCGAAGAAGAATCCAATGCTTCGAGACATCCGGGTCTCTACGACGAATCATCCGCATCGGCCAGGTAGCTCGAGGCATCTCGCACCCGTCCATGCTTGTAACAGCAAACGAAAAGGAAAATGCATATTGCTTCCCCACCTTCCAACGAGTTGGATCCGTTTCCGAACCCAATACAAGATTGCGACGGCATCCAAAGTCACGTCACTCTCGACTCGCCCTGCAATCCCGCCATGTCTCTTAATCCCATCACCATCCCGTCAGGTCAGAGACACGCCGGCCTCGTGTAGAGATGCCCAGTTCTCACGTACCTGGCACGAGATACACAAGTTGACAGTCTCTGCCTCCCATGTCCTCTCCGTCCCTCCTCCGGGGAATTCACACTCTCGACTGGTTCCTAAAATAAACCCATTCTCGCCCAACCAACCAACCAGCTGGACCTATCAATCTTCCCTACCTGTGTACCCCTCATCCTCACCCTCTCCATGCCATGTGTTGATACCCCGCCAGGCCACCAACGCCCTCCCTATCCCATCGGGCACCAAGGAAACGCAGTGTGTCCGGACGCAAGTTACTGCGGTAGATAGGTAGGTAGGTAGGTAGGGGGCCCAGGGTAGCGTCACCCAATCACCCGCGCTGGGCTACCTGCCTAAGCGCCCGCGCTGCATTGTTCTCGTGCTTCTCATCAAAACCCCTACACCAAAAGGGCTCTCCAAACTTGCCGCATTCACACGCACCATCCGAGGCTCGGGCGTCGCGATCCGGCGCCCCGGGGTTTCCATCTGCACGCACGGTTGGCTTGTTGGTCTGATGCTTCACAAGTCTGAGTCTATTCTCAATCCGCGGCCGAGCGAAACATGGTGGCACTTGGACGATTGCATCTCAACCAACTCATCTTTCAAATGTCATTCCATTCCAATATGCAGCCGCGCGGGAGGCGAGCCGTGCTATACGTAACACGGTCCTCGTCCCGGGCCAGTATATGATGCTATATTCCATCCGTATACCAAAAAAAAAAAAAAAGTCTTCATAAAAATCATCAACAGCTTTTTATCCCAGGTTTGTCTTTGGTCAACTCCGCTGTGTAAATCCGTCCTTTGATATCTCTACCGCTGTAATGGCGCACAAAAATTCATCAACCCGCTCTCTCGCAAACATTTACAAACGGTCCAGGAGACCCTGGCTCTCGAGGAGCAGCACGATCTGGTGGACGATGGAGCGGACGGTCTGCTTCTCGACGTCGACGACGAGGTCGGCCTTGGCGGGCGCCTCGTAGGGGTCGTCGACGCCGGTGAAGCCCTTGATCTCGCCGGCGCGCGCTTTCTGGTAGATGCCGCGCTTGTCCGTCTTCTCGGCGTACTCGAGGGGAGTCGCGACGTGGACGAGGAAGAAGGGGCCGGACTTCTCGACGAGCTCGCGGGCCTGCTTGCGGGCGTCGTCATAGGGGGCGATCGGGGCCGCGATGACGGCGGCACCGGCGCGGGTCAGCTCCGAGGCGACAAAGGCGATGCGCGCGACGTTCTTGTCGCGGTCCTCGCGGCTGAAGCCGAGCTCGGAAGACAGCTCGTGGCGGACGGTCTCGCCGAGGAGCAGGGAGACGGAGCGGCCGCCGCCCTGGTTCAGGGTGACCTGGAGGGCCTTGGCGATCTGGTCCTTTCCGCTATTCTGGTAGCCGGTGAGGAAGATGGTGAATCCCTTCTGGGCGGGCAGGGGGTTCTGCTCGCGCAGGACCTTGACGACCTCGGGGTACGAGAACCACGCGGGGATCTCCTTGCCGGTCTTGAGGCGGTTGCGCAGCTCGGTGCCGGAGATGTTGGCGGTGTGGGTGCCGGGGGCGATCTCGTTGGCGGGCTGGTACTCGTCGCGGTCGGGGATGTAGATCATCTCCTGGAACTCGACCATGGTGATGCCGAGCTCGTCAGAGTACTTCTGGACGGCGACCTGGGCGTCGTACGGGCCGTAGTGGTCCTTGCCGTTCTTGTTCTTGCCAGGGCCGGCGTGGTCACGGCCGACGATGAAGTGGGTCGCGCCGTGGTTCTTGCGGATAATGGCGTGCCAGATGGCCTCACGGGGACCGCCCATGCGCATGGCCAGGGGCAGAAGGGCCAGGGCGGCCATGCCGTTGGGGTATCTGGGGAGGAGGGCCTTGTAGACCCGGACACGGGTGAAGTGGTCGATGTCACCGGGCTTGGTCAGGCCGACGACGGGGTGGATGAGAACGTTGGCTTGTTGAGATCGGGCGGCGCGGACCGTGAGCTCTCTGTGAGCGCGGTGCATGGGGTTGCGGGTCTGGAAAGCGACGACCTTGTTCCAGCCGAGCTTCTCAAAGTGCAGTCTCAGCTCCGCAGGAGTGTCTTTGGTTGTCGTTAGTTGGGGGTCCTGAGCTCTGTCAAGGGTCTGGTGTGCACTTACATCTGAGGTCCAGGAAGTCGTAGTGGGCAAGGCGCTGGATAGCCTCGAGCTTACCACCGACGTAGAAGTCGTTGGTGTTGTTGAAGAGGTGCTTGACACCGGGGTGGGTGTCATCATCGCTGCCGAAGACCTCGATGGCCTCGACGGTTCTTGAAAGGCATGTTAGACCGAGCAAATGCGCGTCAAGCCGAGTTGAGACCTACCTGTCGGGCTTGTAGACATCCTCAACGGTGAGGATGGCAAGGTTGCGGTCATCTCTCAGATCGCGCAGGGTGATGCGAGCACCGGGCTTGATGGAGAGGTCGTCGATACTCTTCTGGGAAACATCGAGGGTGATGGGCATGGAAAACAGGTTGCCGTCGGCGAGACGGTTGTTCTTGACAACGCTGCGCCACACACGTTAGCGACTCGTGTCTCCCTTCTCCTAATACTTGTTCGATTTTTTTCTCAACATACCCATTGTAGTCCTTCTCGGTCATGAAACCTATGAAGATGTGCCTTGGTCAGTCCCGCTGTTCTTGGGCCTCTAACGTAATCGTGGGGAACTGCCCCTCCAAAAAAATCATATGGCGGGGTTGCTTCCGCGCCGCAACCCCACCATCGCTGCGCATCACTGCGAATGAGCTCAGCAGGCAAGGTAAACACACGAACCTTCAAGGGGAGAGAAGCCACCGTTGAGGATCAGCTCGAGATCGCAAAGGTGGCGCTCGGTCAGGACGAGAGAAGGGAGCTTGTCGGCCTCAGCGAGGAGCTCAGAATGGCGCGGCGCATCGCGCGCGAAGAGGTCCTTGAGGACACCGCCGTGGGGAGAGTTGGCCATTGTGAGTTTCTGGGCGGAAGCGCGTGGCAGAGAAGAGAAGTTCAGAGTAAGGTGAACAGAGGCGAAAACACTGGTGATCTCTGAGGAGCTCCTACAGAGGTTCGAAGAGAGAAAACACAACCAATTGAGCCTGTGGCTTCTAGTGGTCGCAAGGAGGGGTATGAAGATGGGAGGGGAATCGCAAGTGAGTAGAAACAGGAGAACCAGCAAGAGAGGGGAGTCAACGGGAGGGACGGGAGCGGACAGAGGTGTCTTTTTATTCCTCAAGACTTGCGAAATGCGGGCTCGACTCAAAGTGAGAAAATTGTCGCTCGTTACCGGCGTCAAATCGGCCTTGCGTCGTTGCGTACCCCGTCGTCCAAGGTAAAAATGGAGGCTGTTTAGTTCAAATGACGTGATCGCTACCTTGCACATGTACCCTCCTTGGCGGCATGCTATGCGTGTGCGTGTGTGTGTTGATAGCTTTTTACCTTGTAGCCACGACTAAGTCATGTTCGCCACGATAAGTGCCCGTATGGTCCATCCCGTCCCCAATGGAGACTGGCACTTGGTTGCCGCGGAAAAAGTCTGCTGCCCCATGCGGTTGCATGGCTGACACGGAGACTGGACCCATGGGAGATCCATGAAGTCGTGGGGTCGCTGTTTTGCAAATTCGCGGCTCGGTGTTCCGGCAACTCTTTGTGTCGGGACGGGATTGGTAATAGTCTCGAGAAAGATACGTAGACCCGGGGCTGAGAGAACTAAGCAACCTCTGAACTCGATCCTGCCACGTCAAGCGCATGGTCTGGGACAAAAGTGAACCCAAAAGGCAGTCTTGTTGTGATCAGACGACAGAGATCCCGCGACACCCACAGGAATGTTGTCCCTGAGCTGGGGTCCTCGTCGGCGGGTTGATGATGGCGCGAGGAGTGTCAACGGGATACCCCGCCAAGTGTGGCTTGAGCTCACCGAGATCAACTTTCAGGGACCCGTCGCCACGCTGTTCCCTCTCCCCAGAAGGTAGTTGTAAGACGAAAGCTCCAGGAGATGCAGTGATCGCTGCAGAAAGTCGTCAAAGTTGCAATCCCAGCCTCATCTGGCGTGCTGGCGCCCAGCCTCTTGGCTACGGGCTAGACATCCGTAAACTCAACTTCATCCGCCCACGCGCCGCCCACGCGCGGGATGGCTGAAAACACCAAGAGCATCTTTCTCTTGGCGACACCAACAACACCCCAAGACAATCTGATGATGTGATTTGTATCATCCCAGGGCACGATGAGCTCTTAAACCGCCGACAATGTGTTCTGCAATGACGATGTGCCCTTTCTCGCCGGGCCTTCAGGGTGTTTCTTGGCAGTCATGACGCGAGATAAGAGCCGAGTGCAAGCGGCACAGACCGATATCACCGTCTTTCAAGCGTGGACCCGATGCTTTGGATAAGGGTCTTTGACAGTAGCGTATCTGGGAGTTTGCAGATCATATTTGCCATTCTTGACCCTGGATCGGGACCTCTCTGTTTTGTTCCAAAGACGTGAAGACACGTCTCGGTCAGCTCGGTCAAGATGGTGGGGTAGCCCCGACGTCCGCGTCGATCGGCTTTGCGGCTGTCGGTAGCCGGCTGCCGACTGCGGGGTTAGCCCGATGTCGCTTGGTACACCGAGATCCTTATCTCCAGTTTTCGCAGCCGGTGGCTGCAGTTGTCTGGACATTGATGACATTCCGAGTCCACTCTATTACCGCCAGACCCCACCAGCGACCAAGTTCCCGAAAACTAGTTCCTGAAGATCCGCTGGTGCGGAACACCATTGGCCAATGGTTGCAGTGACTATTCTCGTCTCATGAATCTTGTCTCCATGGAGTTTCGTCCACTCTGTTCCACACCCGACATCGAGAAGTGAAAACTCGAATTCTCACCTATGACGCCAGAGGAGGAACCCGAGGGGAAATCCCTTTCAACAGAGCGGCATCTGTAAAGCGGGTCTCCATCCAGGCATGGCCAAGCGCCCGTACGGCTCTTCGTGCGTGTGCCGAGGCTTTAGAGTTGAGGTCTGGTGCCCAGGCGCCAGAATTTTTGGCGACGGGATGAAGAACTGAAGCTTCTCGTTATGATTTATCCAAGCATTTTGGTAGAACGGAGCCGTGACCGAGCAGATTCTGAACTTGATCCTCCATTACTGATCTCAATCCTTCTTCAATGCATCTGAACCGCTCAAACAAAGCTCTGTTTGCAATACCCTTATCGACTTGCTGGTATCAATATGGTGCTCTACTGTGGCTTCGGGTAGCTTAATAGGCTCAGAACGTACTGTAGTCGTCTGGTTAGATAGACACCACAGATGCGCATGCATCTCCTTGGAGCTCCATTGGGAAGTCCCTTGGTCGGCACACTGGGAAAAGCTGGTTTGCCCTTGGAACCGATCTTTCGCATCTTGAGATTCTCGAGAATCCAGCGTTTGCGGGATGTTTGTCAGCTGTCAGCTCACTCTGAGGTTGATCCATTTGATGATGTGGGCCTCTGGATTGGAAAAGATGTCTCGTCCATGTCCTTGCGCGAAGTTGTCTGCCGACCAGACCACGGATTGGCTTCGCTGATCAGATAAATGTCTGTCCGTTTTTACCGCATCTTCTCGGCAATTGTTGTCCAATGCTCGACTAGATGACACAAACAAGCCACTCATGCTTGATCGAAAACTCAACAGCAGAAACCGGGCCGTGTATGAACATTACTTGTCATCCGTGCCAACCAGCCTTAATGTTAATACTGGAATCAACCCAGTTGACGAACATATTCTTGAACCCTCCCTACGAGATTACTTGGAAGTGGCGCGCTAAGCGGGCCACCGACGGAACCTGGTGGTTTTTGGAGGTTTCGTCCCTGAGGATTTTATGCAGCGCAAGCCATGGCGAGATATCAATAGTTTCCTTGGCATTGGCCTCAGGTCTTACATCGCAGGATGTTCCGTGTCAGCTCTTCAACCCTTATGGTTGAGTATGCAACTACTGACAGGAGCCGACCGATCTGCATCGAAAGAGTTCATCCACGACATTTGGAATGCAAGGTGGACGCCTTGTTTGTCGTGCTTGCGACTTATGCCGAGCTGGTGTTGTTGTCTTCTATCACATGTCAGGTAGTTAGTTGCACAAGCACGAGTTGAATCTCCCCACCGAGCTCTCGGAAGTAAAAGCTCTCAGGCTACCTATTAAATGGCTTCACACCCGAGCTTCACGACTAGCAGCTCTCAATTCGGCTAGAATGCCCTCAGAACAAGTAGCCATCGGGAGAGAGAAGAAAAGGGCATCGCGGGTGGTCTTGCGGGTTGCACAAGGTCGTAAAGGTTAGGAAACCGGCCATTTGGTCGACTAGTAGACATCATCATGGTGTTTGAGCTTCCACAGAACGTTTGCTGGTAGCCTCAACAGTTGATTGCAGGACCAATTCCTACGTTGCCTGTACAGCGTGCTGACTGGTGAAGTCATAATTCCTCGCATAATTAATCTCTGCGCAACATTGGCTGGAATGTCGTAGCATTGAAGCCAATGTCAGGCTAACGACAGTTCCGAAGCGAGGACTTGAGCGCCTGAGCCAGTTTGTAACTGACATGGCAGACTCGGGTGCTGAAATTTGTTTCTTTCGTAATTGAAATTGTGGACGGAGACTGCGAAGAAAAGAAGTTGCTTGCAAATGACCGTTCCTTCGTAGACAAGCGGAATCTCGACGTACATGTGAGCCATCATCCCCGGCCGAGACTGAGGCGGCTTAACTGCCAGCAGCGTTGACATTTGATGGAGACGATGAGGGCTCTAAAGCGGTCAGACCCCATAATTAGAGCCCACTCAGCCAATGAAGCTGAGTGTGTGAGAGATGGAACCAAGGTGCCAACAATTGGTCGGGAGATGAACACGCAGATCTGCGGTGAGTAGTTTAATGGCATCTGACAGCAGGAGAAAATTAGGCTATCCCGGCTTGATTATGAGGGCAAACGATCGGGTTGGATACCGAGCATCGTTGGCAAGCTCCTGGGTGGTTGGGGATAGGCCCCAAGTGGAATGGGTTTCCCACCGTAGTGGAGCGAGACGAGGGGGTGGAGGGATTTGCTCCTCGAATCATGAAAGCAACGGTTAGTCAGGAAGATACTGTATGCTCATGCCCGACGTTACCGGTGCTGGGCTCGTCGAGGGCGACTATGGGTAATGCCAAAGCCGGTGTGCCTGATGTACACGTGCAGTGCCTGAATTTTGCGAGACTGTGCCAGCTGTGAATTTGGCATACAGTGAGATTTTTGGACGCCGAAAGCTGCACTTAGGGCGGTAGCGTTCCATCTCAGCGGTGGTGAGTAGCTCAAAATGTCGGTTGGGTGGTTGGTTTCAGTCCGGCTGAAATATTTCGAGCTAAGTGGGTTTCGCGTCGTTGTAAACAAATAGATGACGGTAGAGATATTTTGACCTCGAAAACCACGACGGCTGCGCTATGCGAAAAGAAGCTTCGAGGCTAAACAGTATCTGAAGACGAAGGCATATGGAAACAGAAGAGCAAGGTGGTCCACCAACCAAGCACATCGGAAGATTACCGCCTGGTCAAAGGCAGAGAGCAACCGCCGGGACGATCCAGACTCGGCCATGGCAGTTCTGGCAGGAGATGCAGGCAGAGCGAGATAAGATAACGTTGAACGATGTACCTGTGCGGTGCTGCCGGAGCATGGGCCATCAGCCAGCTCACAAAGCTCCGCCGGTACGTATCGACAACAAGCTTAAAAGCGGGTAGGAGGTGGTGGCAATCGAGCGATACCCATGTCTTCTTGTTCGGTCCGACCGATCCGCATGTGTTTCTCACAGGGCCGAGACGGACTTTCAGGGCTCGTTCTTGTGCAACCCTCATGTTCAGACACCTTACAACGTATCATCGCCCGATCATCAAGTTCGGATGCCTAATGCCTTCGCAGCACAGTCACCACCAGCATGGCTCGGTGGTTCGGTGGGATAGCGAGGCTGTCGATTTACTGGAGAGGCATCTCACGAGTCGAAAGCATATATTCCGTACCTTCCTGTAAATGCCACCAGCGATGAGACATAAACCCCGTGGGAATGGGTAGCTGCTTGTGCGAGACTGGCATGTGTCAACATGCTTAATTTTTTCCAAACTCTTCCCCCCCTCAGTCGGGTAGTCAGCGTACTTCAGTTGCCGCCATTGTTTGACCGGACCCGTCAGGTATCGTTCTAGTTTGCTCCTTCCGTTCACTCTAGCCGCACATCTTCCCTTGCGTGCTCGTTCATTAGCTCGAGATGGAAAAACATGAACAAAAAATAAAATCAACGCTGTTCAACGCTTGCCGGCTTGTCCCATTCTGGCGAGGTAACCCCTGCTCGTATCCCGGTTTCGACCAGTTTCGGGCAAGTCGTAATCGCAGAAGAAAACGGCCAGGAAACATCCCATGTCATTCTACGGTTCCAGTCCAGGGCCCATGACATGGCATTCCAATCGAGACACAAGCTGCTCTCGCACTCTCGCTACCTCTATTGCCGCCCGCCGTACCGCTGTAGGATCATATGAATACGAGCTCTCCAGCCATTCACTCACCCATGCCACCGTTCGTTCATCTTGTTCTTCCCCAGACCTGATGATGGACCCTGACCTGATCCTCCTTTCCGACCCTATCCTATTCGTTCCCAAGTGACGAACCCACGCCTGCGCCTGCCCGCTGCCTCGATTCATCACTGCTGCTGACGGCTACCATATCTGGCTGAATCACACACAAACACAACATCTAGCCTGCAGGCCCATCCTTGCTGTCGTTTCTGTCGCCGGTTTGGGGAGATTCTTGTCCATCAAAGGGCCACACCCCTGCAAATCAAGCAATATCTTGTACTCTCCTCCCGCCACTAGGTGTGCACACCGTCTTCGACGCTGTCTCCTACCTCCTTCAACGCACGCCGAACACACGTCAAACCTGAACAAAGATTCTCATTCCCATCACGACAACTTGGCGCAATTGACGAGTGCTTCGTTGCCGCAGCAGAACATCGCAACGACCTCCAGCAGAAACGTGCTAGTTGATGAGGGCCCCCCGGTCAAGACATCCCAAACAGCTCCATTTCGTCTCGGAGAGAGACCCTGAGCTCTCCACCATTCGCCAAGGCGGTTTCCGCTGCCTCGGGAAACCTATCCACGACGTTCCGCGCTCTCCGACGACGATTCACTACGACGAAACCAAAGCGCCGACAACGTTGAAGACATCTATACCTCTTGCCATCTTTACTCGGAACCTTGTTCAATACAGTTTAGACACCATTGCTCTGTCCGCCAGATAACCACTCTTCACCGACCCCGTCTGCACGAATATCATAGCATCTCTCGGGCATACAGGCCCCACGAGCCCCCGACTCGTTTTCCCACTACCCTCTACGCCGATTGCCCACGATGGCTTGTTTTCGAGGCCCAGCGTCGCTCGCCGCGACCATAGCTGTTTTGGTCGCCTTCCTCACGACAACTTTGGCCGCTACCGAAACTGTCTACATCACCGGACAAGACAAGGATGGCAACACCAAGGAGCTCGCCGTCAACCGTAGGCCAGGCCTCTACACCGGGGACTTTGGCGACTGTCTTGGAGGACAGAGCTTGTTTAACATTACCAAATTCGACGCCGCGTACTACGCTGACAACATGACGGTTCAATTCCACCTCGATGGAACTACCAGTATCAGGAATGAATCGTTGATGAGTAGGTTCGAGTGAATATCCAGATTCTATACGGATGCTAACTGTGCTGCAGTGCATATCAACGTCGAAGCTTGTAAGCTTGTTCTGACTTGGGACGAACCTGGACAATGAGAACGGGGTATGCTGACTTGAGGCAGACGGCGAGACGAGATTCGAGATGAACTTTAATCCATGCATGGCGAACATTGCTAGGTGCGTCTATGCCCTTGCGCCGTCCGAACCCATGTGCTAACCTCCCCCAGTCTGTGCCCTCTGAACGCCAGCAACCCCATCACGGCATTTGCCGAATTTAGACTTACACCGGCTCAAATCGATGGTATCCCATCCATCGCTCTCGACATCCCCGACTTTGAAGGTTCCGCCCGGGTTCAGATATTCGCAAATTCCAGTCAGACCCAGATCGGATGTTTCCAGGCCGTCATGCGCAACGGCAATAGCTTCTCTCACCCAGCGGCGATATCAACGATACTGGGTGTCTTCACTCTCGCCGCCATCCTGGCTTCTTTTGCGACTGCGATATACGGCGTCAGCATCCCCCATATGAGAACACATTACGCTCACTCCTTGTCAGTTCTGGTTATTTTCGAAACCTTTCAGACCGTCTTCTTCTCGGGCGCCCTCTCTGTCGACTGGCCTAGCGTTCTGCCAGCATGGTGGAGCAATTTCGGATGGGCGGCTGGCATGATATACAGCGAGAAAATGGTGAGCTCGATCGACGGATTTGCCGGCGTGACTGGTAATGCCAGCCAAGTAGGTGGTGCGGGATCGACTGTTATCAACACCGGTGGTGGTCTTGTACAGCAAATTTACGGCCGCTCACTCGACACTCTTTCTACTCCTAGCGATGCTATGCCTGTTCAGAACCTCGTTCAACGCGCAGTCCGGGTCTACAACACAAGCAACCCGTACGAATACTATTGGGCAGGTGACCCGGTCTCCCCAGGAATGCCCACGCCAGGTAAATGGATTGGGTTTGCTGGAGACTTGTCCGCCCTGGGCATCCCGGCTGCCGATGCCTTCACACTGGGCCTCATTTGGTGGTTGGTTGCAATCGGGCTAGTCGCCGTCTCCATCACCTTCTTCAAGTTCACACTCGACATGCTGGTAGGGGTGAAGCTGCTCAACCAGGATCGCTTTCTCTACTTTCGCAGCCACCTTGGCGGATACCTGGCTGCAGGAATACTCCGAACTCTGCTTGTTTCTTTCTTTTCACTGATGACTCTGGCGTTGTTTCAATTTAACATCCGCGCACCAGCCGGCCCGACGGCTATCGCGGCGGTTGTCTTCATTCTGTTGCTGGTCGGCGTTGGAGGCATCGTAGCATATGCCTGTTTCTTCCGCCTCCGGTTTGGGAAGTACGAGATGGGTCCTGACACGATCATGTTTGAACAAGGCAAGCTCTTCGGCTCGATTCCAGCAGTTGCAACAACGCGCGCTAGCAAAATTGGAGAGGGGGAAACGACCGCCAAACGCTACGGGTCGATGCCCTTTTTTAGGATCCGGTTCATTGACGATGATCCGAACCGAACAAGTGTCCACCAAGACGAGGCTTACATCAAGCGGTTCGGCTGGCTCTCGGCTCGGTATCGCCGGACCAGATGGTGGTTCTTTGCGTGCTGGCTCAGCTACCAGTTCATCCGCGCCTGTTTCATCGGTGGCGGTGCCCGGAGTCCCCTCGCTCAGGTTTACGGGCTATTCATATTCGAGGTCATCGCCTTAGTTGTATTCATCAAACTGAGCCCATTCGAGGGCCAGAGAAACACGTCTTTGGCGATCTGGATGCTGGGTATTGCCAAGGTTGCCACGGCTGGGTTTTCCATTGCCTTCCTGCCCGACTTCGCCATCGGCCGCATCATGTCAACGGTCTTTGGTATAATCATCATCGTCGTTCAGGGATTCCTCGTCGTTGCGGTTCTGGTCCTTGTTATTTTGAGCGTCATATCGTCATGGATGTCACTTTACCGGAATCGCGAGAATTTCCCCGAAAAGTTAGACGGGACCCGCATTAAGTACTACGAACATATCCAGGCCAGAGCCACCGATCTTCCTCCGCCACCGAAGCCCAATCCGCAAGAGCCTCAAGAGCCGCCGCAGCCGTACTTCTCGGTCAACAACGTTCGCCGGGCACGTAAGATTGAAGATGACGACGACGAGGACGAAGTTGGAGACATCATCCGCCCCCACAATGCCTCGGTGGTTCAGTTTGCGCCTGGAACTAACACCCGACGAAGCCGGACGAATAGTGTCAGTTCGCGCTACTCCGTCGGTAGCTTACCGCGCCGCGCCAGACCGCACCGAACCTCATGGAGCTCGGCTGATTTTGCCGAGTGGGATGCCAACGCCGACCAGCCCGCCTCGTCGCTCTCACATCGCAGCAGCTTCGGCCATCAGCGAAATAGTTCGTTGAGGCGACTGTCTCACTCTGATTCCCAGCCTAACCTGGGGCGCCCTACGAACAACTTACCGGCCCCTGAGCGGGCACCATCGACCAACGAGTTGCGCCGTCTCATGACACCCACAGAGGAGGTCCCAGAGGAGAACATTATGACGCCTGGTCAAATGGCTGGGCCCGAGAAGGTTAGCGACAAAGCCAATGACGTTGCCATTTCTCCCATCAACGAGAGGGACGAGGAGAAATACAAGGAAACCAAAGGCGATGTCTCGCCCATCGAAGAGAAGGCACAAAAGTCTTGAAACACAATCATAAACGACAAGCACCGGTTTCCACAACTATACTATAACGCATCACAGACGTACACAACTTTGATACCGTTCTGAGACCGGTTTTCTCGCCGTAGCATTGCATTGCATACACGGGCCCTTGAGGTCTTGACGAAGATACATGAGGAATGATTATGAGGCGTTAGTGGGAATAGCCATTTTGGAAGAGGAAGAAGAAGAGAAAGGCACACTTTTGTAATGGCACTGTTGCGTAGGATTGGACCGATGTTCATCCCCGCAAAATCGTGCACATATTTCTCGTGGCCTAGATGAGCCACATGGCATATGGATACACTTTTTGCAGATACAAAGGGACTGGCTGGCCCTCCAGAGATAGAGATTGAGTCAAAAAAGTAGACCTAGATTATCAGTAGCGAGTGTTCATTCTCCAAACTATTCCGTGGGCCGTAGCTCATGTTGACGACCCGAGTTGAAGGCGCTTTAGACCATTCTCAATTCAGCCTATGTTTAAAGTGCTCCTACGTGGCTTTTTGTCGTCTTTTCCCATGCCGTAAATGCAACCAACCATGCACCCTTTACACCTAGATTTTTATGACCCTTCCTAGTAAGCCCCCCTTTCCCGTTCCCTGGCTTACACAAAGCCCTTGAGAACAGCGGCCTCTGCGTTGAGGATGGACGAGCCGGCAGCGCCGATGACGGTGTTGTGGCTGAGGGCGACGAACTTGATGTCGAAGATGCCGCTCTCGTCCTCGCGCACGCGGCCGACGCTGACGCTGTAGCCGCGGCCGAGATCGCGGTCGAGGCGGGGCTGCGGGCGGTCAGGCTCGTCGAAGACGACGATGGGGCTCTCGGGGGCCGAGGGGCATCCCAGGCGCTGGGCGTCGGAGACGTACTCGCGCAGGGCCTTCTTGACCTCCTCGGCCGAGGGGGCCGGGCGGCGCGCGAACTTGAGCGAGACGCAGGCCGTGTGGCCGTCGAGGACGGGGACGCGGTTGCAGGACGCGCTGACCTTGAGGTCCTTCTGGTCCTCGAAGGCGGTGAGGTCGGACGTGATCTTGCCGAGGATCTTCTGCGCCTCCGTCTCGAGCTTGTCCTCCTCGCCCGAGATGAAGGGCACGACGTTGTCGATCATGTCCATGGAGGAGACGCCCGGGTAGCCCGCGCCGGAGACGGCCTGCATGGTGACGACGGAGACCTGGTCGACGGGCCCGAAGGCGGCCTGGAGGGCGGCGAAGGGGATGACGAGGCCGATGACGGCGCAGTTGGAGTTGCAGACGAGGAAGCCCTTTTCGAGGGAGTGGTGCTTGCGCTGATGGGGGATGAGGTCGAGATGGGGGAGATTGACGGTCGGGACGACGAGAGGGACGAGGGGGTCGCGGCGGTAGTTCTTGGCATTCGAGAAGACGGCAAGGTTGGCCTTGAGGAATTCCATCTCTGTAGGTTGGCGCGTGTCAGCCTCGCAACTGCTGCTGCTGCTGCTACGATCTTTGGTAGTGGGGGGGGGGGGGAGTAGAAACGCCGAGGAAGACTCACCAATCTCGCCAGCAACGTCCGAGTCGAGACCGCTAAAGACGACATCGCAGTCGCTAAACTCGGAGGCCTTGCATTCGCGCACGATGAGATCGGCCACGGCGCCCATGGGCGAGGCCTGCTTCCACCGCACGGCGTCGCGGTATTTCTTGCCGGCAGAGCGGGAGGAGGCGCCGACGGCGACGAGCTTGAGGTACGGGTGCTGCGAGAGGAGGAGGATGAAGCGCTGGCCGACGGAGCCGGTGCATCCGAGGACGCCTGCATTGGTTCTCTGTCAGTATGGTTGCCTCGTTTCCATCGTGGAGGTCCGGATCCGCGATCTTGTGGTTTCGACGTCGAGGCATCCGGTGACGGAGGGGGAGGCGATGGCGGGGTGGAGGGGTCTAAAACAACGTACCGCACTTCTTTACTGGGAATTCGCCCATTGTGTATGTTTGGCTAAAGGTGGGTATCGAGGGGGTATCAATCGTCAAAAATCAAGAATCACAACGAACGAAAAAAAGCGTTCGTCGATTGAGAGAAATATGGTTGTGATATAAGAAAGGGTTAAGGAAAGATTGGCGATGTGAGTCAAGGCGAGAGTGGCATGTCCGCGGCGGTCCTGGCCCAGTATTTTTTGGGCGGCGAGTGGGAGAATTGAGAGACAGAGAGAGCGACGTCGGGAGCACCCCGCCATGCCCCGCCATCGGAGCTTGCGCTGTTGTGTTGGGTGGTGGGCCCCCTGGTAGGTGGTTGCGAGACCAAAACCTTTCCAGGGTACCAAGTTGGCTGACATTGGGAATTGGCCTTTTCCCACGCAAAAAAAAGGTAAACCTGCGTGTTTGGGCTGGGACCACGGCATTTGCCCCACTTCGCGCCGATGCATCTCTCGACTCCCCCCGACTCCCCAAACTCCGTCATTCAACCACATCTGCCGAACCAAAGGCCGGCCGGGATCTGGTCAATGTTCGACGAGTTATCTGGTGATTAGGGAGGCGGACCACAGTCGGGCTATCAGTGTGTGTTATCTAGCTCCGCTGCCGCCTTGATGGTCTGCATTGTGCTGCCTAATCTAACTAACCACACCGACAATCCTCGAATCCTGCCATAATGTGACCGCAAAACACAAGGTCAAGCTTCACAACCGACCCGTCATCTTTGCTTACCGCCATAGGCTACTGCCAACCATTGAGGCATTTTGAATTAATGCAACCCCATGTGCAAGCTCTCGAGTTTAAAGTTGACCTGGAACGAATTCTCCTGGAAACCCTTCACTTCTCTTCTCGCTTTCTACCAAAAAGAGCAAACCGAGGTCCCGCCTCAATGTTCTTTATGTCTACTTCATGTATCACTCGCAAAACAACAATCACTGAACGTGAAAACCCCCCAAGAACTTTCGTCCAGAATGCAGTTGAGCAGTCTTATGTCGTCTGCGCAGCCTGCAAAATGTTTCCCAACTCAATCCCCTCTTCTTCATCATGATGGTGGTCACCTCTGGGCCTTTCAGGTCGCTGAAGCCTCCTTGCAACACTCGGGCCCAGGAATGTCTCCATGTTTGGCAGAAACATCGCATTGAGCCACATTGAGCCTGCGAAGATAGTCGAGAGAAGAAATACCATCTTGAATGAATCGGCATAAGCCCTCGGTACCACACTCTCCACCGCGTCAATGATCCTCAAGCTGACGTTTGGGACTTCCGATATATTGCCCGTTTTGATGGCGGCGTATAGTAACTCCTTGGACGAAGGAGGAAGACCAGCCTCCTGGGCCACTGGATCGACGTACTTTGGCAGGTTCTCATCCAGCTGCTAGTCCAAGATCGAAACGAACCCGACTTGTGCGAAAGCACAGCCCAGACTGCATATGCAACCAAGAACGCCGAAAGCTAGGCCAATGTCCTGTGCTTCCCAGATATACGTTACACCTGTAAGGGCAACATTCTCAATGAAACCAATGGCTAAGACGGATTAGTAGAAGAAAATGCAGGCCCATGACCTGTCACTTACCGAAACATAACAAGCCTGCCGATGCTGTAATTTGGGCGTATCGGTCTGTCTTCATGCTGCCCAAGCAGCCTAGGAAAACCATAGTGACAGAAACAAGGTGCTCAACATACCGATTTGCCAAGCGACGTAGTACGGGTTACCACCAAAGACTTTGCCTACAACGCTTGGCCAAAATACATAAACAACGAAGTAAGCCATTGAAGAGAAAAAAGCATTGGTGACGAGGGAAAAGTAGTATCGGTTCTTGAACAGCTTAGGAGGCATCAGGGCTGGGACCCTGCAAAAGAAAGCTTCTGCGAGATGTCAGTCCGGGCCTCAGGACATTAACTCAGGATGAGCTTTACCGTAGACAAAGAACGTCACGAAAGACGCAAATCCGCCAAGTAGCATACTAAGCACCTCTTTGCTTTCCCACGTGTACTCAGCTCCCACCCACGAGAGCCCAGTCATCGTCAGGACGCAACCGGACACGAAGAGAAAAATGCCGACGATATCCAGGTTTTTGGCCATTTGCAGTCTGGTCCCTCCGTCGACGTTAAGCTGTTTGCAAGATGGTGGGAAGTAACACAGGAAGTATACCCATGCAGAGAGAAAGGCACAGCCAAACCCCAAGCCGTAGTTCCATCGCCATCGGGAAGTACTATCAAGCAATACATACGAAGTGATGGCAGCGCTGATAGGAGCGGTAACAAAGGGTCCCAAGAGTGTAGCGACGAACTATGGCGCTCTCCACCTGGTTGGGATTAGCTCTCCAATCACGAAGCCGAATGACATTTGAGCGGCAGCTGCAACACCGTTGAGAACATTGGCTGCCGTCAAAACGTTTGTACTGCCGCCGAAACGGCCAAGGATGCAGCCAATAACTCCAAGGAAGGAGGTACCGATAATGAAATACCTGCGTCCGTACAGATCTGAGAGTCGGCCTACGAGAAGGAAGCCAATGGAGCTGCCCATAAACCACATGGTGGATAACCTGTGGTCGTTCTCCGGTAACCCAAGTTCCGTATTGACCCGATTGCTGCTGACAAGTGAGTGTGATGGACGAGTACAAAGTGAGATATAGCACCTACTGGCTGCTCGTAAGAATGACCCATCCCAAGCAAGCAGCGGTACTTCCCAGATTTTGAGCCTGTAACAGTCAACCATGATGAAAAGCTGCACAGTCTTTATGGTATTCATGCTGCTTACTACCATAATGAAACCAAAGGTCTTGTCGAACCAATGCACCAGATCGCCCAGGATCTTGGTCTGGATCTGACGAACTGTCCCGTCCATGTGTGCCAGTGAGGCCACATTACCGGGCAGGTGATGGAGGACAGATTTTGCGTTTTGGAGGTTGGCCCTGCGGCTGTCAGGCTCACTCGGATTCCTGACGTCACCGGCAGGGACTGCAGAGGAAGAAGCGGCTGTCATTCTCGGTAGACGATGTGGGTGCCTAGAGATGAATTGGCTCGTCCAATGTTGGTGGAATTCGGAATTGAAGAGGAGACTGGGGTGTTCTGGTCGAGAATTCTTGCAGTTGGATGCAGGGGCGTGATAAATACCAGATAGTCCCAAAGGCTGAAGCAATGTGGTCAGAATGGATAATTCCAAAGAAAAAGCAAAGGAATAATGGTTTCTGGGATGTGTATCTGTAGATGGACGAGGAAGAATAACGAGCAGAGACAAGTTGGGGGGATGTCGTCGCTCCTCTTGTGTTGGTGCGTCCTTCTTGGCGCGCGAGAAGCCTCCTTCCCGGACACTTTCTTCAAAAACATAAAAACAAGTGGCAGGCATAACCTCAGGGGGTGCGCGGAGGTATATGCTGTCAATCTCACTTAGTTCAGATTTGCGATATGAGAAGTGGCGCTCCAGCCAAGATAGCAAAATAGTAGTAATGGGGAGGAAGGCGTAATCTTGGCTTCTTGCTTTTCATTTTCAAAATGTGACCATCTCTGCTCGCCATTTAGTCACCGGCGTCCGAATTTCAAAGTTATAATCTCGAGAAATACGCAGCGTACTTTCACTCCTCACGGAATAACCCTATGCAACGACCCCGTAGGCTTCCTTCCACCTTCTGAATGACTTTCGCCTTTCACAATATGCTCAGAATTCCTCCCGCCTGCGAGACGTAAACTCTCCAGCTACTTAGCTCGAACAAACTCGACTTTTCTCCCGTCTCGCAGACCTCGCGCGCAGGACTCATTCTCCGACACTCCTCTGTTCATGACAGAAGGCTTCGCACCTGATGTGTTATCGATATGGCAATTTCCCAGTTTATTCAACAACACTTCCATAGAACCTCTTCACACAGGGCTCTTAAAACTGGTTGTATTCAAGTGAATCATCCCAGCACCACATCTGAGCCTCTGATGCTGCATGGTTGCATTCCTCGGCATTTCCTACAAGCCATTTCCGGCAATACACATATTAGCCTGTCTGGAAGTTTTCTTTTAGAGTTATACGTTCGATTGTCACTCGTCTCGTCGGTATGTTTACATTTTGTCTTGGCGGTTATCTGGCATCAACAGAAGACAGCCGTATCCAACCCAATCTTCCTCCCCTCTTTCTGGCTCTGGGAGACCGGAGACGTTTTCTGATTTTCTTAAGTTCATGGTCAAACAACACAGGCCAGATGGAAAACTAACCGCCTGGAAGAACCAAAGATGGCTTACATTGACCGCTGGTGGAATTACAGCGTTGTCTTCAATATCCAATTTGCTACTCAACTTGTCATTCCGTTGTCGCCGGCTACATGATTGTCTCCCAAGACTGTATACACCAGTCATTCATCTTTCTAGAAAGAATCATTTATCAATCAGGTCAACATCTTCTCTGCAACTTCTTTCGTCACTCTTCTGTTCTGACTAATGTCGTCTGGAAATCCATATAACCAAAATCCCAAGACGGCCTGACATCTCAGATGAGACGGAGGATAAGATTACTCGGCGCCATCAACAAGGACGGCTTCTTTTGAAGCATTTCAATGAGCTGAATTGAGATCGAATTGACCAATGTCAAGGAACCAAGAATACCACAAAGATATGTGTGACGTTTGCACCTTTTTGTTGCTGTTCTTTGCAGCAATCGGTTTAGCACTATCATGCGAACAGTCTGTCAGACAAGATCCATACCAACTTATCTCAGTGACACCAAAAAGTTAACATCATTCACTTCCCGGTCATTCAGCACTTCCAAGAAACAACATAAGGAAACCATATCAAGACTACACTGATAAGAATGTGACAGCTATTGCTATATTGCATAAAGAGCGAGAATTGCCGTGCTTTGAGTTCAGGGCACCGCCACACCCACTGACTTATGCCCATAATGGATGGCATTGTTCAAAACGCCTCGTGCTTCAAAGGGCATATGTATCTAACCTTGGAGGTCACAATTAAGGTATGCTCAAAACTGGACTTACAACTGGCAGATGCAGTCAGTCTGAGTTAAAACGTGTTGGATTACACAACGCGATTCCAACCCATCAAATCTCACGACGGTGAGAATTAACTAGTGTCCTTTACATCTAGGCTTTGCTAACCATTTACACAGTGGTTCTTCGCGCGCGGCTTACATGCCACGCCCTTGGGAAGTGTCATATTAGCAATAGTCTCATATTGGGCGTGTGCTATGGATCTGAGTCTCACCGCGGACGCAAGCTGACGGCTGCTTTCCCCGTTAAGAATGTCTTCGTCGTTCTCAACACTATCTTGCTCAACTAGCTCAATGCGGGTACCATCTGCAGCACCCTCCGAGATGCGCGCATTAGTTTGGCTTTCATCTGGCGAGAGCCACCAATCTAAAGCTCACGATGGGCGAGAGCATGCGCGTACCTTCCACGGGAAGACTGCTCTCGCCATTCTTGTAGCTATCGTGAAGGGCGAGAACAATGCAATTGCTTCAAGCTATTAGTTTCTAACCCTAGGATAGCCCTGAAGTTAGAATATCTTTCCCACGATCTCTTCACTTTCGAGATTTCTCATTACTCCTCTCGAGAAAAATCCATCTTCGTTGGTTGTTTTTCCTTTCCACAGCAGTCAAAACAACCCATTACACTTCTCTTCCCGCACCTGCCCCTCTCCAACTCTACTCCTTTTCAATCTCGAGTTTGAAGGCCTTCATTTTCAAACACTCCGTTTCACAAACACATCTCAGATCCTGTCGCCTTCGAACTTGACGATTGCAGGAATACCCTTTCACCGCCATGTCGTCTTCTACTGGCAACAAGATGCTTTTGGAGCACCTCCAAAAGCTTACTGTCCAGCATGAGCGCGAGCAGGCCATGAAGACTGCGTCGGCTCCCTCCCAGACTTCTGACTCAGCTCTTGGCCGTCAGACTACAGCCTTCGACACGTCTTCATCCTCTTCGTCCTCTTTAGAAGACGCAGATCGTGGTGGCGGAGTCAAGCTCACGGGTCTCGATGCATTCACTGCCGTCAACAACCCGTACGCCTTGCTTGGCGAGGATGCGGCGTCTGACGCTCATCTTCCGGCCCACATGGATGCTTCTTCCCTCCGAGGAAGTCCCAGGTAAGCTTCATCGTACTCATGTATTTTTTTGTTTCCCAGCTAATCATTTCTCAGTAGTTTCGCCCGTCGCTCGCGGACTGCGGCCCAGGCCTTGCGCCCTACCCTATCCGCAACGGCCGCTGTGTAAGTGATTCACTTGGTTCGAATTTAGCAGATGTTAACATCGCTTCATAGCCGGACGTATACGTATCCTCCCCAGGATACCGATGAGGAGGACGACGTCTTCCAGGACACTTCGTCCAGCTCAAAGAAGCGCCCCACGGTTGTGTCTTCTGGCTCGTACAGCATTGTTCAGGGTCACCTTCAGCAGCCTAGCTTGAAAGGCAAGGGACTCGCTCATCGCGACGAGTACGTCGGCGGATCTCCTAGCAAGGGCGGCTCTTCATATATGCGCAATCCTGTCGACCCCCAGGCAACCTATCCCACTGGTGCATGCATCTTCGTCGCCAAGTAAGTCATAATGTTCAAAATGCTTTGCCAGTCACTAAAATCTATATCAGTTTGCCCGAGTACAAGGATGACCTCACCCTTGAGGCGGCTGTCATTAAGGAATTTGAGCGATTCGGAGTCGTCTTCGTCAAGATCCGTCGTGATCCTCAGGGTATGCCCTTCGGCTTCTGCCAATTCACTGTAAGTTCGTCATAAGACGCCTGAGGTAACCATGCTCATATTGACACATTTTAAAGACCAAAGAGAATGCTGAGGATGCTCGCGTCAACGGCAAGGGTTCCTTGATCCTCGGACGCCCCTGTCGCACGGAGACGGTTCGCGCCAATCGTAAGCTTACTGTTGTTTCTCTTCCATTGCTGCTACTGATGTTCATTTATGCAGGTACTTACATAATCTACCGCCGTGATGGAACGGATATCACCATGGAAGAGGCAAACGAGCTCATGCGTCCCTTCGGCCCGATCGAGACCTTCCGCGTCCTTGATCCTCAGATCCGGGACCAGCTTCAGCTTCCTGTCACGATTAGAGTCCAGTTCGAGGTGTTCGACCCGTCTCAGCAGGTCCTTCGTGCGTTCCGTCTCAACAAGACGTATAAGGTCGAGCCTTTTGATTTCAAGAAGGCCATGCAGGCCAGAGCCCGCAACTCCGACCGCGCTTTCCTTGACTACTATGATCGCGACCGTCGTTCCATATTCATTGGAGACCTTCCTCTGAACTTTACGGAGAATGATATCCGCATGCTCATGGAAGATATCGGTGGTGTAGTCTCGGTTCAAACTAAGCGTCTTGACTACGTTCGCGGTGAGCATTCATCATCTCTTCATACCGCTGTGGCCAAACACTGACGCTTACATAGAGGGCCCCAAGCTCATCGCTTTCGTTGAGTTCACAAACGTCTCGTACCCCGACATGGCCATTGAGCGCTACGTGAGTTCTATTGCCTGTTTTTCAGCTTTATCGAAGGTATTTGTGACTAACAAAACTCATCAGAACTTGAATTGCATTGAGGGTTATACCATCCGCGTCGAGCGTCGCACTGATAGACGTCGCCACGACGGTGGTATGCATGCTCGCAACCAGGGCACTGGTTACAACTCCGGCTACGGCTCCAACTACCACGCCTTCAACGCAGGCTCTAATAGTGGCAAGCCTCCTTCTACTCCTGCTCGCGATCAAAGAGGGGCCATGGCCATCGAGGCAGGTCCCTCCATGTCCGGTGGTCAGGCTATCCAGGGCACTCCTTCCATGATGCACACTGCTTCGCACCCTGTCACCCAGGCCATCGTGATGGCCCCTACCGGCCCCCCTCATCAAACCGCCCAGCCTATGCAGCACCCTATTCAGCCTGTTCAGCAGCAGATGCAGGCTCAGATACCTCACCCCAACCAGCAGCAGGTGCCCCAGATGCAGATGCAGCATCATGGCCAGCAGTACCCGGCTCAACAGCAGATGCAGAACCAGCAGATGGCTACCCATATGGCTCAGCAGCAGATGCCCCAGGGTGTACAGATGCAGCAGCCCACAGGTCAGCACATGAGCCAGGCTCCTATGCAATACCCTATGGCCCCTCCTCCCGTCCCTGCTCAGGTTGGCACTCCCGTGCACAACAACATGGCCTACAGCCCCAACCCTTTTGCTGGCAGCCCCTACTCGCAGGGCGCCTTCTCCCAGGGCACCGGCTCGTCCTTTGGATTCGTCACTCCTCAGCAGACGCCCATGCCCTTCTGGGGTTACGGCCATGGCACTCCTCTCTGGACCCCGTTCCCCGTTGACCCCGCTGCTTTCGCGGCTGCGGCTTTCTCATCGCCCGTACGCCAGGCTCACCATAACGTTGGTGTCGCCGTTCAGTCAGTCCCCGCCCAGAACGATGGCGGTCAGGTCAATAGCACTCAGTCTGAGCCTGTCATGACTGAGAACAGCCAGGCTTACGCCACCGAGGGCCCGGTCGGCAACAACTGATCATCCTTCTTATGTTGTATTCCTGCACAACTTCTATTCTTTGAAACCGTCGAGTTTCCCCAATTCTACTCTTCTCAACTGTTGTTCTTTCATACGATTCTTTTTCTTATTTTGTTGCGTCAACAACCAAAAATTTGGTTTGGGCTCTCAAGTACGGTGGGCGATTCGGATAGTGACAGATCTGTTCTCGTCCTCGGATGATCGTCATGGGTGATGGATGATGAATCGGCTATAGATGACAGACAGAAACAAGATCAAACATGGCCATAGATACAGATACTTGGTTTGTGCAATGGGCACATTCGTCTTCGTCTACTCGGGACGTAGCGGACAGTACCTTTACGGACAGATGGTCCAAAATACACGCTTGAGTAGATCGACGTGAGCATTCCACTTTGTGTGTTTCCGTGATATACCTGGCTGCAGAAGTTGGGATACCGCGACAATCCCGAGCCCGCCTGTTTCTCATATCTCTGCTCTTCTCAGAACTGAGAAAAGATGTTCCGATTCGATTTTTGTCCACAATGGTTTTCAAATGACAGATGGCTCAGGGCTCGGACTAGTCCCGAAAAATATTCAGCTAACACTCGATTTAAAAGAACAACAACATGTCTTATGCCTCGCTCGCATTACAATTTAGACGGTACCACTTTTAAGCATATGTTGTTGAAGCAAGGGCCATGGATGAACAGTTGGGTTGCTTGAGGTTGGAAGCGGAACACGGGGCATCTTTGTCCCGTGTCGAAGCTCAAGCTCGATGTACCTATGTACATGCCGAAAGCTCAAGGCAATTAGTCGAGATATTCCCCAAGAGAGCCGAAGACTACATTCGCAGAATCAATCTACGCGAACTTGTACACCAATCTGGACTGTTGCAGATAATTACCAACTTGACACGCCAATGTCAGCCTAATTGCACGAAAGTTTAGCTTCATCGCGCGCGCGCGAGCTTCCTCGACTTCTAAACCACTACATCAGAAAAGCGAAGCTGTCGGCGCAGCTGGCAAGACGTTGGAAAGATGCGGGCGACACCATCGCTCATGGCCAAAGGCATCTGGGCCAGGACTTTGGACGAACTAAAACGACGCGCAAACATTGGTGAGCATACTTGTTACCACTGCCTATTCCTACAAAAAACTAACCTGCCCCCTCCGTCGCAGTCGCAAAAGCCGAAGGTATTAAGGGCCCCTCGGGCCCATACCTACTCCAAGATTTCCGCGCGCCCGGTTCGACCGACGATTGCAAACTCATGTCCGACCAAGAGATTGGTGGCTTCTCCCATAGTGCCCTCGAATGGGTCCCCTCCGCTTCATCCTCCACAGGAACGACTGCCTCGTCACAAAGCAACCCGACAAATAGCACAAGAGGCTACGCCCGCTTCCACGGCACGATATCCACCGACCTCCCCAAAAACGACCCCAAGATTCAGCGCACAGGATTTGCAGCATGGCGGACGCCGGACCAACGGGCGACGCTTTTGGGCAAGTCGGTCTGGGACATCGACCCGTACTCGTACCTCGCGTTGCGCGTCAAGTCGGACGGACGAAGCTACTTCATCAATCTGCAGACGGACTCAGTAGTGCCGACGGATCTACACCAACACCGATTGTTTGCGAAGAGACCGGGCGAGTGGGAGACTGTGTTTGTCAAGTGGAACGACTTTGTGCGGACAAATCACGGCTTCGTGGTCGAACCGCAGACGGAGATGTTGCGGTCCAAAGTCAGGAGCGTCGGTTTAGGATTGACGGATCGTGTGCCGGGTCCGTTTGAGTTGTGCATTGAGAGGATCTGGGCGACGAATGATGTCGAGGAGGCGGTGGAGGAGAGTGACGGGGATATGTTGGCTGCGCAGGAGGCAAGGGAGACGAGGGAGAGCGAATTGAGGAATCGGGAGGGGAAGAGTATTCGGTGGAAGGAGAGGTGAAGTACGAGGCACAAGATCAAGAGGTTGGCTTCAAGAATGATGTAAAGAGGACCTGATTGGGCATAGAAGGGGGGAGGGGGGGCGGGGGATGCCACTTAAGCACACCCTCAGAATATCAGCAATCTGGTAAGGAAAGCCGAGTTTGCTCGACAAAGCAGCTCGGGGGAAGCAGACAACTTGGCAGAGCAGATTCTCTGCTAAAGTCCTGCAGTTCACTCTGTAAGATATCACAAAATGTAATGCATCGTAATGTGAATATTAGGATGGTGTTGGGATAAGTGACAAGACAACGACATGTGTTACTGCCGGGCGAAAGTCCGAATGTAACATGTTCATGGTCATCAGTTTCCTAGTCAGAGGAAAATGTACAATCATGTCAAGTTCCATCAGTTGCTACCGACAAGTCTTGAGGGATAGCTTGGGATGTGGCTTGGGTGGGAGAGCTTTCTGTGTCGGGACATCTGTGGCCAATCACATTTCCCAGAGGTTTCTGTGGGACCCCCAACATCATTCAGAAACCTCACTGACAGCGTCGCGACTACCGGACTAAAGGTCGTGAGCTGTGTGTCTTGCAAGGTTGTTTTTTATCTCATTTGGGGAGGTTCTTCGACTTCAAAATCCTGCTCACTTACTCAACTCTGTTGCCTGCTCTAGGAGGACTCTGTCTGCCGCAGGCCGACGCGCCCACCTGCCTGACCTGCCGGCGTCCTAAAAATATGGTCAATGACATTTCTCGAGGCTCACCACACGCCTTCAGATGAGCCACTGGGCAGAAGGATTTCAAAGAAATTCTCTTGAATCAGGATTGCAAGTCAATCCGGACGTACAAACACAATGGCCCGATACCTAACCCCCGCCAAAATCGGCCTGCTCGCTCTCATTGAGCTCTACACGGATGAACACGTCCCCACCACGGCCATCATCCCCGTGCTCTCCTTCGTCACATCCCACCTCCTTGACCCGGATCCGCAGAGCTTCACCACCTCCACCAGCAAGGACACGCGCTGGCGCAAGGCCGAGAGCACCGTCAGCCTCGTCATCGGCATCAAGGATTTCGAGAAGCTCCTGAGCGCTCACTCCGTCGTCGTCGGCCTGCCAGGCCGCAAGCTGTGGGACACATTCCTCGCAAAGCTATGGGGCATCAACTCGCTCGACCAGTTGCACGATTTCTTCGGCCGCCAAGCGCAGTGCCTGGCCAAGACCAGGGAGGAGCTGCGGCGCGGGGCCGGGGGCGACGAGGCGGTCGCGGCACGATTGTGGCAGGAGCAGCAGCAGAAGCCGGGTATCACGCTCTCGAGGAATTCGCCGCTGGGACAGTTTGTGAGGCGTTGCCAGCTAGAGTTCTCGAGGCTGCAGTTTCACGACGCGGCCCAGCTATGGACGGATTTCGTGCAGTATCGGCAGCCCACGGCGGGTTACCTGCGGAAGAGGAACTCTTCGTTTGGACGGTTAAGCTTCGATCATGTGCTCATGGCAGGCGAGCAGGCGGAGTGGGATTTGGAGGGCGTGGCTGCGCTCACGTCTGTTGTGTACGGCGATATGGTGAAGAGTGGCACTCCCTCCACGGTGCCAGTGAGCACGGATGATATTGAACTCTTGCTTGAGTTCCAGATTGAGCAGATGCAAAGTGAGTAATTATATCCGATGATGCTGGACGCAATACTGACGGATGCAGAATTCGGTAACCGGATACCTTTGGAGCTTCGGAATCAGTTTCATGATCTTCTCGGCGACAGCTTTCTAGTGCCCAGCTTAAGACACTATCTGAGGTTTGTTCTTAAGTCCGCCATTGGCCATCCTTAAGCTGACTTCCCCCAGCTTTCTTGATGCCTGGAGATCCGGTGACTATCCCACCGCATTCGATTTCCTCCATCAATATTTCGACTACACCATGCAGAACCGAGACAGGCTCTTCTACCAGTACGCGTTGATGAACTTGGCGGTTCTGCAAGCAGACTTCGGTTGCTACAGAGAGGCTGTTGCAGCCATGCTCGAAACCGTTTCCACGGCTCGCGAGAACCGCGACATGACCTGCTTAAATTTCGCTCTCAGTTGGCTGTTCCACTTTGGCAGAGCACACCCTGACCTGGTCAGAGACTTAGAAGCCGACAGCCTATTGGGTACAGCCAAGGAGAGTTTATCATATCTTCGCGTGAAGGCGAAGGAGACGGGCATGTGGACGCTCTGGGCATCAGTGCTGCTCAGCGAGGCGAAGCTCGGTCTGGCAAGCGGCGAGAGCGTGGCCACGTCGGTCGAGCTCATGGTCCGCAGCTCACATCTTATCGTCGAACGGAACATGAAGAACATGTTCGGCGCCCAGCTCTCCATCTTCATTGCCCTGTGGGACAGGCTAGGGCTTGCACAGCTCTCGGCTATGGACTGCGAGATATTCCTGCGGTGTCATGCGAGACACTCTATCTTCGACGACGAGTTAAAGGTGACATCACGTCTCGCGTCACAGCTGGTCGCGAAGGGCAAGTTCGACGAGGCACTACAGAAGATGGAGGCGCTAGACGACAACTCTCTGCGATCGTGGAAGCCGAGCCAGTACTGGTTCAAGTACCGTGGAATCATTAAGCTGAAGAGGGACCTGCACCATAACAACCTCGATGGCGCGGAGCAACTGCTCTCGCAGCTCCTGCAATCTAAAAAGGATGATCTAGAGCCGGATATGGCCTTCGTCGTCGACTTCCTCCACATAGACTGCCTAACCCGGCGGGGTGATTTACAAGCGGCCTTCAACAAGGTCGAAGGTATGCTCGCGGCGACGCGCGACGATAAGAGAGACATCGCGCTCCGCGTAAGGCTCATGCTGATCAAGGTTCACCTGTATGATAAGTGCGGACGGCCACAGCGGGGTTTCACGATCGCCATGCGCGCGGCCAGTATGGCCTGGCGGGCGAGACTGGTCTCGTGTATGTGGCAGGCCGTCGGCGCCATCGCCAACATCCTGACGTCGCTGGGAGAGTTTGAGGCCTCTTCGCAGCTTCTCACAGCCATCCTCCCGCGAAGCCTCGAATGCGACTCTGCGGCGCTGAGCGGGCAGCTGTACTCGTATCTCGCGGACGCCAACATGGGCATGGCAGGCAAGATGGCGCCGCAGTCGGCCAAGAGGAGGGAGTATCTGACTCGGGCTACGGGGGCGATCCAGAAGGCGTTTGATCACTACTCGAGCATCGAGGACATCACGCGGCAGTGCGAGATGATGGCCAAGAAGGCCACCATCATGAAGGTCGCCGGGGACAAGGTCCTGGCGGCGGATTATGCGGCTGCTTATGTAGCTTCACGGAAGGAAGCAGCTGCCCTTTCGATATGAGCTTGTTTATACGATATGGAGACAGGAGGAAAGAGAAATTAGACAGAAGAGACGGCGTTTCACGTAGGGTAGAGCATGAGTACTGCGATGTAATTTCTTGAAAAAGGCCGCATTCTCTCGATTGCTGTGACATAGGGAAAATGTACAGAATAGTCTACCCCTCAACAGGCGTGTCTTCTCGAGTCTAATGGATCGCTCCTCTCGTCCCCCCACGTTGGCGATGTCACGTTTCACTCTGGTTGTAGTGCATTGCAAAGTACATTCAAGCCTTGTCCTTGTTGTGGTAGTTGACGTTGTCGTTCCAGCTGTTTGGACTGTTAGTCACATCTCTCCGGGTCCCCATTGCATGTCGCCGAAGTGCAAGTTTGGAGAAGAGTTTAGAAAGAGGATACGTACAAGATGGTCTTGTCACCGTCACCCCACTGGTAGTTCTTGGTGCGGATGTTCTGGTAGGGGTACTCGACGCGCTCCTCCAGAGGGGGAAGGTGGCTCCAGTGCTCCCAGTGCTCGTTCCAGAGGACGTAGGCGTTGGCGGCAGCGAGGCCGAGGGCGGGGATGCAGCCGCTGTAGGAGAATATTTAATCAGCATTTCTGTCCGGATACAGGTTTCCCGCCAATCCCCGAATCAAATCCCGCGCTCGTTCAAAGCTCAATGGTCTCGTGTTTTCCGATGTGCTGGTCGTCGTAGGCGGACACAAGCTCCTGAGCGGACGTCTCGTGGACGGGGGATTCGGCCTTTGGGTGGGGGGTCAATAGGTTTGGGTAAGGGCATACTAGATGGAGATCTTGCGCCAGAGGGCTGGTGGTCCATTAGTTAGCCATTTGTTTTCGAGAATTTGATCTTCGCTTCCCCCCTCCTCGATCCGGAGTCAATTGGCTTCAATCGACTTGCCGCAGCACGGAGGGAAGGAAACCTATAGGCGACAGAGGCGAGAGGGGACGAACCAGTGGTGCCGGCGGCGTGGTGCTTAGCGGCCTCGCGCTCCCTGATGAAAGCGTTGTCGGAGGTGCTGGCGAAGCGGCGCTGGACGGTGGAGCGGGTGGCCGGGGCGCGGGCGGCGCGCGCGGCGGCGGCGAGGAGCTGACGCTGCATTTTGTTGCTCGTTATCGGTGGAGGGGAGAGAATCTTCGTTTGTTTCGGTCGGCCGGCGGCTCGGTGGTGGTGGATTCCAAAAGGTTTTGTGAGGAAGTTCGGTGATCAGGTCATTTTGGAACTTCCGGTATGGAGCCGCCAGGCGCAGAGCTCGGTTAGCGGGAACGTCACGGCCTTGTTTGCGGCCTGGATTGTTAGGCTTACAGGTTGGCAGGGTTGGGATGACTAAATGATGTCAGGTCATTTGCGGAGAAAATAGGAAGGGAGGGCCCGGCCGGATGCCGTTGTCAGAGAAGTACCCTGGAGGAGCAGGTGCACTGTAAACCAGCGATTCTTCAAGACTAGCGGAGAGCAAATGCACCTTTAAGAAATAAGCATTACGATAGTACATAACACTGGAACTGGAACTGGAACCGCGATTTCCAAAAATGAGTTGAGATTCCTTATGAATGTCCATTGCTCCTGGAAATCGGGACGGAAAAGTATCGATCACGTGCATCATCACGAGACACCGCGCTGAAGCTCGCGTTCGCCCCCTCCATTACGGCAACTATGTCGCGTTAACCAGGGTGTTAAAGTATCACTGTATGTCCATTTGCAACGTCTCAAGTCTTCCGGTCTCATCCACCAGTTCAATTAGTAGTTGGAGATCCTTCGGAATGCATTGTTGTATTTCGGGACTGGTTTAGCTTTACTCACCTCTCACTCCCTGATGCATTGTCACTGCCATCGACGGCCTCACTCGGATACCTTGGGCATGGGACTGGAGGCGACTTGAACTTGGCGTTTGTGAACCGATCGTTTGGACTTGCGGCTAGGAAATCGTCGGAAAAGCGGACAGGATGGGACTGCGTATCGCGACATGGAATGGTGAGTGACTCCGATATGCTTATAAGGTAAACGATTACTGACATTTTCAACTATAGTCAACGGCATCAGGTACAGTAGCTTCGGATGAGCGCCACCGTATGATCGGTCTAACATGCCCCAGAAATCCGTTCGGGTACCAACCATGGAGCACCAAACGAACGTTCCAGGTTTGTCTATCACTCGGTTTTAGGGTTGCTTCGGTTGTTACTCGATTCTGATCAGCTTACCAGGCAATGTTCGAAATATTGGAGGCGGACATCGTGATTATGCAAGAGACCAAGATCCAGCGCAAAGACCTCCGCGACGATATGGTCCTCGTACCCGGCTGGGATGTATTTTTCAGCCTCCCAAAACACAAGAAAGGTGAGCCTTAACACCCTTGTGGACGGACATGACCTGACCCATCAAACAGGATATTCCGGTGTGGCAATCTACACCCGCAACGCAACATGCTGCCCGATCCGCGCTGAAGAGGGCATTACAGGCATCCTCGCGGCCCCCAACTCCACTACCAGCTTCCGCGACCTACCCGAGACCCAGCAGATCGGCGGCTACCCGCGACCGGGCCAACTGTCAGGCGAGGTAGATGAGGCGACACTCGACTCCGAGGGCCGCTGCGTCGTACTCGAGTTCCCAGCCTTTGTCCTGATCGGCACCTACAGCCCCGCCACGCGCGACTCGTCCCGCGACGATTTCAGGTTGGGATACCTCAACGCTCTCGACGCGCGGGTACGGAATCTCGTGGCGGCGGGGAAGCAGGTCATCCTAACCGGGGATTTGAATGTGAGTCGTGACGAGATGGATACTTCTAACATCAGGGAGGCACTCCGCAAGGAGGGCATGTCGGTGGAGGAGTGGATGAGGATGCCGAGTCGGCGGTTGTTCAACCATCTCGTCTTTGACGGGCAAGTAACCGGTGAAAGGGATGAAGGACGAGGGACGCCGGTGCTTTACGACCTCACGCGGGTTTTCCATCCTACACGGTTGGGCATGTTTACATGCTGGGACACAAAGAGGAACACACGACCAGCCAACAACGGTAGCCGGATCGACTACATCCTCTGCTCCGCCGGCATCAAGGACTGGTTCACGGACTCCAACATCCAGGAGGGCCTCATGGGATCAGATCACTGCCCCGTGTACGCAAACTTGGCTGACACTGTCAAGGCCAACGGCAAAGATACATCTGTGCTGGACCTCATGAACCCCGACGACATGTTTCGGGCTGGCAAACGGCTCAGGGAGTGGTCGACCAAGGACTTGCTCCCCTTGTCTGCCAAACTCATCCCTGAGTTCGACCGGAGACGAAACATCCGCGACATGTTCATGAAAAAGCCCGCCGCAAAACCTTTGCCAAGCCCGGCTTCGGATGCCATCGAGTCGCGGAGTCTCGTCTCCGAGGAGCCGCCCACTCTTCATGAGAAAGAAGACCCAGAACCCTCGCAACAAGAAACTTCGGAGCCACCAGCGTCGCAAGCATCCGTTCAGTCGAACTCCGCAGAGCCATCCCTTATCCCTTCAACCACAAAGCTACCGGTCTCACAAACAAAGTCCCCCGTAAAGCGACTATCAGAAACAACAACGTCCACGAGACGTCCCGTAAAGAGGACCAAAACCAACGATACCGATTCCTCCTCCAAGCAAAGCACCCTTACAGGCTTCTTCAAACCGAAGCAACCACCCTCAAAGCCAGCATCCGCCGAGGCCGACACGACGAGTGTAACCCGGCCATCGCCTACAAACAACAGAAGCGCAGCAGGCTCAGGCGGTGGCTTGAGCCGCCCGTCCCTCTCAGGGATGTCAAAGACCACTCCTCCTCCCTCCCCAGGCTCAGCAGCAGCAGACGCCCGGCCACCGCCGGTCCCTTCCCCGTCACCATCAGCAACATCTTCCGTTGCAGCGACGGCCTCTGCGCTCGACACCTCTGAAAGGGTCTTTGATCCCATCGAAGTCAAGGAGTCTTGGTCCAAGTTTAACCTGGGGAAGAGGATCGTACCCAAGTGCGAGCACGGAGAGCCCTGCATCATTCTCCAGACTAAGAAGCCAGGCGTCAACTGTGGTAAGTTGCTTCCCCCTATGCTTATTCGTCTTGCGCCCTTTGTCCCTCCGAGGTCTGTATGGGGGATTCCGCGACTGACCCTTCATGCAGGCAGGTCGTTCTACATTTGCCCCCGTCCCCTTGGAAAGTCGGGAGAAAAGGAGAAGGGAACGGAGTGGAGATGCGGCACCTTCATCTGGAGCAGCGATTGGAAGAAGGATCAGTCTTAGACGCGGTGTCTTGCTATCCTTTTCCGGTAATCATGATGAGTGGCGTGTGGTATTGGAGTGGGTAGGTTGCTTATATATTATCCAAGATAGTGGCTTCTGCACCACACAATGTCTCGAAAAAATGAGATATGAACATTATGAATCCGCCGGTGCCGTCTCCCGCTGCTTAGTCTCGGTGATGTATCTCGATATTGCGTATCACCCGACCCTTCCGCAAGTATCTACAAACTCCATTCTGTTCTCGTACTACTTTTTGCAACGCAGGATTATTGCCACTTCCGCGACCCTTGTTACCCGACGCTGACCGCATACCCATCACGATCAGGATGATCCTTGGGGGACTTCATCGCGAGGCTCTCTACCCCGTAGAAGCCGTCTGTCAAGCCCGGGCACGAGGTACCACTGGTTGCTGAAGCAGGAGGGCATTGTTTTCCTGCTGCGCGAGGTCGCTGGACGTCGCTGCTGATTCGCGATAGTCATGATCGTATGAGGGTTCAAACATGAGTCTTTTCCCTTTCACTGCGAGGATCTGCAAGAACACTTCACGTGTCTTCCGACGTTGATCGTCTGATAAAATCGGTTTGCTGTAGCCAGGCATTCTGGTCGTGGTCATGGTCCCAAATTCTTTGTTTCGGGCATGGCCAGACTCCGTATATTGTGGCGGATATCAACCGTGGTCTTTAAACAAGGCTGCCGCCTTACCTCGATGGCGTTGCAGCTTGCTGAGTGGACTGGGCTGACGTGCTTCTACGGCTACGGCGGCGCCTCTCTGAAGGCTTGCGCGGAGTGTACCGATAGTCCGGGTGCAATTTGTTATGGCGCTCTTTGTACGCTTTTGCGAGCGCCCTGTATCTCTCCTGAACCTCGTGTGACTCAGCATTCCAGGCCCTGCCCAGGATTCCCGCTATGCACAGGTTAGCGACGGCATTCGAAACAAGTCACGCTTGTACGCTCACAAATATCGTTGTTCTGGAGATGAGGATTCATTTGCTTGATCTGCGCTTGGTAGTCTTTACGGTAGAGAATGAAGGCGTTGGGCGGGCGAGGGATCTTGGGCTCCCGCCCAGGTGTGTTGGCATAGTGGGCCATTGCACCAGGTGCTTCCTCGAGGAGTTGAGGAGGCGGCCTCCGAACAACAACAGCTATGCCGTTGACAGACACAATCATGTGTGACCCGGCGATGAATCTACCACAGGGACCAAGGACCCATCTGTCGATGTTGGTGTAGATACCATCCTTCACCCACATGACAGGCTTGCGGAGAATACGTCTGTGATTACGGATCAGGAACCAAGACCAAGAAGCAGTAGTAAAAAAAACCATAGGAAGCCAATACTTACCCCATTTGCAACGCCATGAACAGCCGGCCCTCGTCGCCGATGGCGATGTAATCCCCTCCCGAGACGGCGATGGTGGACTCGAAAGTGTTTAAGTGGAGATCCAAGAGATCTGTCACAAGGCGAAGAACCTCGGGGTGGACTTGTGCAGGGTCGATGCTGCGAGCAACAATCTGACCGGGGTTGAATGTTAAAGCCATTTTGAATGTGAATCTAGAGTTCAAACGGCGGTGTGGAGTAGAATGTGTCAATGTATTGTTGTGGGTGTATCGCGTGTTCCTCGAGTTATTGAGCAACGAATCAGGGTTCACTTTGACAGAGAGATGAATTGGCTCTGGGAAGCAATATGTGAGCGACGATGATTATATATGGATGAAAAACTTTTAAAAAGCCGTCTGATGGATGGCAATGTAGGGTGGTTCGCGGGCCGCTGGTGAGAAATTCGAGGGAGACAATATGGTCCTTGCCATCGTGGATTGGGAATGGGCCATGGGCAGAAAAAGGGCCTAATCATGGGGAATAAAGCGCCACTTTCCCCTCAGGAAGCGAAGGAGCCATGGCATCGCCCCGAGAACAGTAAGTGGGAAGCTGCAGGGGGCGCTTCCTTCTTTCGCATTTCAGATTTGGCCAGACTTGATTGACTTGACCAGGAGGGTGTGTATTTGGGTATGTATCTTTGTGAAGGAGGAGGAGGTGTGCAGACTAGAAGGTGGTCATTTCCCGAATTTGGATACTGCATTGTCCACACTGTGCATCATTCCCCACGCATCGAGACGTAGCTGGCAGGATACACAGGCAGCAGGACGGGGTGCTTGCTTGCTTCTCTGGATGACGGTCCGAGATTGCAGGTACCTCCACCTCTAGCTGGCTAAGGCAGCCGGTCCTTGAGCAAGCCCATCTCACGCAGCAAGCCACCAGCTGTCACTGAGACTGACAACGGCCACTTGGAGTTCTATGCGGCGTTATTTGGCTCCCCGACAAGTACCGACACTTCTCATTGCAGCCTGCCTTCGCTACCATTGCCACGGCTTTCTCTTGCAGATGTCTGTGGCACCCTTCTCTTTTGCACTTTCCTTCTCCTCGAACACGTGCTTAAAGCGGTGAGTTGGACCTCAAGACAGCATCCAGCCCTTTTTGTCAGCAGCTGTACGTAGGTGTCCACGCGGAAGCTGTCCCGGAGTTACACACTACGAAATTCCAAGAGTATGGGGAGTGCACTAGCATCTTGCGATACTAGCACCAAGAAGCGATAGAAGTTGCTCTGCCATGATACGTTACTTGGGCGTGTATGGTTGTACAGGTTTTTAGAGTAGGTCGCCGAGTCGGCGATCGTGCTCCGGCAACATTTACACATCGGTCACTTGCTAACGGCTTCGGCGTCTTTGACTCCTTGTCGCCTACAGACTTGGCGGGCTGTGCATCGCAGGTGAAAGCAACTAACGCACGTGTCTTCCGTTTCTCGCGTATAATTCCCTTGGGCGGTACCAATACCAGCGGGCTGGTAGGCTGTCAACCAGTCGAGCTGACGCCGTGATCTGTGCAAGCAACAAGCCAGATTCAAGCGCCGATGTCAGACCGTTACCAGCTAACTTGCACATTCAGGATCCTGGATAGACAGCATGACACCGCCCGAGCTCCTCCCTAGTGTTTCTGCATCTGTCGTTTCGTAAGTTAACGTATCACGGCTCCAGGCCCTTACGACGAGCCGTCCATGTCGATTTTACGACGTTTTGACGACATGCTTGAGTCTCTATTGGCGACTAGCCAGAAAGATGCAATTACGTAGTTTTGGTTTTCTCCCGGTAGTCTTCCCCAACCACACTCTCCATTCTCGGCTAAGCACAGGGAGGCTTTAGTGAGTTGAATTTTCTTGGGCCGGCCCTATCCGTCGTCTTCAAAACCAGCTTTCTCCGACTTGTCTATTCCATAATAATCCACGGATGTCATCGCAGTGACTGCATTCGGCCAAGGAATATATGTTACTGTATTCATCTACTTACCCTTCTCTTTCTTCTTGCATTCCATGCCGCAGCTACTTTGGTCCTTTATTTTTTGAGAGGGACACCTGCCTGTCGTTGGCTTTCGTGTCTAAGATTCTTCTTCATCCTTGTAATCACTTACATCACCTCTTCCTTCACCATTTACTAGAACTCTTCCGTTTCCATTCTCTCTTAATTCTCGGTCGCAATGTCTCGGAATGATGAATCATCACCGACCGAAGGCCACGTTCTTTTAAGAACACAGGGCATGAACGAGGTCCTCCCTCGACACGATCTCGATTTGTTCACATCTTCAGCGACGTTTCCGCCCGGAGAATGGATTCTCTCCGAGCTTGGTCATCCTCACCAGTTCCAAGCCGCATATTGCGTGCGAAATGCTCAGGGGCAAATGGTGCGAGCGCCAATGCCACTGGTCAACGTTTCTGCGGTCACGAATCAGCAAGAAATCTACGATCACTGCACAGTTTATCATTATGATCCAGGCGAGTCGCACGATCATTGCAGAGAACACAGCTGACACTGATCAGCGTATCAAAGCCAAGTAGACACAGAAAATCTCCATGCCACTGCCGCCATTGGTCGGCAGGAGCAACAATATGGTAGTAGACTGTTGCTAAAGGAGCACGGCAATAACCAACAGGTATCGGTACACCCCCGAGCAACTGATAATCACCAAATCAATTTCGACACCCAGCAAGACTTCTTTGCACCAAACGAAACGGCGCTCTTTGCCAGCCCGCCACCGTATTCGTCGCTGGTAACAGCACATGCACAGGCACACGCAGCTCCCCAGGGAAGCCACTCAGCGACCGCGCAGACGTTGGTGCATGGTTCAAACATAATCAGCTTTCCAGCGAAATACGACACTAGCGGATATCCATCTCATCAGGAGCTATCGATCGTTGGGGGCTCTTTCAACGACACTTCGTACCACAATGTTTTTCACAGTTCAAGGCAAGGAGAAATCCACGGCCTCGAGGGCTTTTCTCCGCAAGATTCCTCCAACTCGGAAATCCAAACAGCCTCATTCATGAGTACCGAATCTTTCGACATGACATTCTCTCCGACCATGTTGTCTCATCTTGACGAACAAGCATTCGACGAGCTTTTCCGCCAAAGGAGCGATTCGAATTGCAAAGCCGACGAAACATACGGCGAAGGCAATGCAGAGGGGCTGGAAGATGACACTGCCTTGACGAAAGCAAAGAACTGAACCTTTCGTTTGTTTTCCTCTGTTTGGATGGGTTTGGGTAAGGGTTATGACGTGGCGCACTATGGCAGCTGGAGGTCATGTGCGTCAAGTTGGGTCTCCCGAGACAAAGACAAGCTGGACAACATCAACGAAAGTCCTCATGCATTCAGGTTCATTGTGGGCTGGACCAAAGAAGCTTCTGATCTTCGGCAATGTTTTGACCGCCTCTCGAGTGTCCGGGGGTGTATTGCAAATGATAAAGTGGTGGGTGGTAAAGGTGGGAGGGTCTGGCATCACATTGCATTTGTTGCGTCAGTTGTCGGCCTTCACGTGGCTGCTGCAATCTAGCCTAGACAGGTTTACAGAAATGGGACAAGAGTTTGTAGAACACAGTCATAAACAGCACCTGTCACTGTGCAAATCCGCCAGAAGGCTTGAGCATTCGAGCAATGAAGGAATGGGGTAGCTGAGATGTTGGTGTGTTGGAATCCTTGCGAAGAACAAACAATGAATAACAACAGGACTGTGTTCCAACGGGCGATGTTGGGATAGAAAGAAGGTAATTGGTTACCGAGAGATGCAAGAAGCAGCAAACGGTGGGATGTCTCATGCGTGATTGGAAGAGTAGACGAGGGACGTCAAGATTAGCATATGGTCTAAGCCGAAGTAGCTCAGCCATGGCATGGCAATCCCTGTCAATGCCCCACAAATCATCACATTGGGGAACCTCAAGCTGAACACAGTGGGGGGTGTCCCAGGTCCCGTTCTTTTCTCCCACTCTGTCAGCTTGCCTCGTCTTTTCAGATATGCGGGAAGGATGCAAAGAACCGTCTACACATCTTTTCGAGAACAAAAGGAAATCAAGACATGTGTCGCTAGTCCCGTTCATCTACGCTCCCTCGTGTCGGCTCGAAATAACTATGCTGTGGTGGGCACCTCCTCCTCGACCTTTGTGCAGGGCGAGCTGACCGCAACAACGAAAGCCGCCAATGCCAAAGCCGCGCAAGCAAACATTCATCCGCATTGGGTAGGATCAGCAACTGCATCTGGAATGTTGAGGGTGAACTTCGCCGCATGGCCAGGGATGTCGACGGCAAGGGCGATACTGTACTGCACTGGAAATGGCAGGAGGCGTTGGATGGGTTGGGCTACCCGATCAAGCTACCGTCTCCAACTTATGTGATCAACCGAATCTGCGTCTATCCGGTGGGGTAGGTTCATCCCTGCCCTCGCTTCATGCAGCCATTGCCTCTCTGCTTACAACTGCGCTTCTACATGCTGGCTACTGCTTATTTTGCTACCCTGTTCTCAATCAAGTCTTTGCCTTCACTGAGCGGAGGAGAGAAGGAATATCATCATCACTCCCGCCTGTGACCCGTCGATAGAACTAGGCTATCTTGCGTCTTCCAAGGATGTTTCCCCCCCGCCTTCACCAATTTGGGGCATCCCACAGCCTGTAGACATAATCTGGAAGGAGAGGAGGCACTCAGGGTCCACAACGTGTCTGGAATACCTCAGGATGCCTCGCGGCAACCGCCAGTTGACTTTGGTTCTAACCAGATTAGTGTGCAACCCGCCTCTTACAGACACTGTTTGTCAATCAAAGTAAGGGACATGTCGAGACACTCGGCGTCTGATATTTTCTAAGGCGATGCACGTGGCTCATCCCGATTCATTAAACGCCCTAATATCCGCTAGTCCGATATAGTGAACGGCAAACTGTATGCCTTGAGCAGTTAGAACGTCACCGCTCTGGATCTACTCTACCCCTGCTTCTCTGCAAGTCTTCCGGATCAGCGACCTCCCTGGCGACTTACAAAAGTACGCAAAAGCAATGCCCGGACCCTAGGCCTCGACCTGGGAGGGGGAGAAAATGGAGGCACGGCCGCCTTCAAACGAGCATTATCGGACAGGCTTGCTAGCGGCGCCTAATCTCTGCCTAACAGTTCATCCTTGTGGGTTGCTTTTACAGCTCTCCCCGGAAGTCGCATCAACAACCCCTGAACGCCATTGTACCCGGCACTTGATGCTGTGCCATACCTTCTCGCCAAGCTAGTCGACCGGTCGAAAACCGTGAAAGCCATGCACTGCGTGCCAGTGGGCCATGAGTACCAGATGCTAGAGCAGAGCCCGCGCGTCATGGTCTGATTTTCTCTGCGCTAGCCTAATGCGAGAGCAACCTGCGTAGACCGATGAACAGACGACGTCCTATTCTTGGCTTCTACCTGGTTCGAGGCTTGGTGTGCAAGTTCGCCGTTACGAATGTCACTGGTATTCGGGGCCCTTAGCTATTGACTAGCAGTTAGTGAGAGCAGAGGATTGACCGAGAGGAAGTCGATTGAAACTATTTTCCTACTTTTGCATGAGACGCTTTTCGACTTGGCGACTTACCGCATCAATTTCTCATATCCTAACAGCCTGATTGCCATGGAGGAGCGATCGAGCCAGGAGGAATCTGTCATCTGGATCTGACAGTCTCCAGACTGGGACGGGATGCAAGGCACATCCGACGAGAGTAGTACGTAGAGCAGTATTCAATCTCCCACGAGCAAGCGAACCACATTGTCAACGCTTATTAGGAGGCAACAGGCTAACGCTAGGCGCGTATTTGTAAGTGGATAAAGCATGATATGTTTGTCCTTGGCAAACAGGGCAGACTGTGCCGCACTCGGGATACGAAGGAGGATACGTTACTAACGAGACCCATCAAGCAAAGATGCTGGCATATGCGCTGGACACGCGCCATTTGTCATGCAGGGCGATTGACGAGATGTACATTCGCGCTTGAGAGGCTCATGATCGAGCAATGGTCCATGTACGTGTGGCACCACAGCAAATCTGTTTGTTATGAAGATCATGGATCGGTGACAGGCTGCGATCCGAACTCTCCAACAACTCAGATCCAGATTGGCTATTAACTACGTCTAGTTGATGCGCATTCGACCTCTGGATTGGCGTTCATGACTAGGCTAGCATCCAAATCGGATTGGTTGCAGGCTCTCCTCGTCACATCGGACCCTCGCTCTTCAACAGCCGCTTGTCCAATCTTAGGACCGCCCCCCTTATCCCGCTAAATTTCGGGACCGAAAATGATCCTTTGGCCTCCGAGCAGGGTCAAAAGACCGGGATTCAGGGCAGAAAAGCAGGGTGGACGGACCGGGGAGGAAACAAAGGTGTTGGCACGAGACTACGCCTGGAATCTGGGCAAGCAATTCTCTCCAGACTATCATGACGCCTCAGCTACCTTTGGTGTCTTGGCCAAATAGACAAACCTGTGAGCAAGATCAAAGCATTGTAGCTTGCGTTAACTCGATAAAAGAGTCTTTCTTCACCGAGAACCCGGTAACCGATCGCTTCTTCCCGCCCTCGACGGTTCGCGGCAACGTAAATTTTACCTTTCGTCGCCCGCTCGCTTGGTGGCGATGATGTCCTCGAAACTTGTCCAATCGAGGGACTAGGAATCAAACTCATATCACAACGAAGAAGCCTTGACCGATTACAGTGGCACCGTGGGAGCGATGATTGCCGCATTTGGTTGGCCCCCTTAGCGGCTTGAGATGGCGTTGAGAAGTGTCATGAAATCACTCAGTGGACACAGGAACGAGTGGGAATTGGTCCCATTCGTTGGTTAGGCGAGCTCTTGATGGTCGGGCTTGCTCCCGCCCCGACTGCCCTCATGCTTAGACGTTGAAGAGAGGAAACATACAAAGGTCAGATAGGTGCCAGGGAACCGACAAGCCGATCACGATGGCTCCAGATCTACCTGACATTGGTGTGGGCCATCGTTCTAGACCCTGCATCAACAGAGGTCGACAGACCTAAAGAAGTCACGGATGAGCCAAGAACGCCAATCTCCCCTCTCACTCCGTGCTGGGCTTCAAAGAACTACCCCGGGGGCATTGCCTCCCTTCTCCCTTGGTCCACTTTGGTCAGGTTTAGCGAACACAGGGATGAGAGAATGAGGTATTGGTCTAAAAGAAAAAAGTTCTTTGGTGGACTCCGCTGTTGAAGACGAGTGAGTGGTGGTTGATTTGGAACGGGCGGATGGAGCAGAACACAGTATCTGGGGGACGACGTTTGACGAAATATGCTATGCCGGGAGCCGAGCAGGGTGCTGCAGTGGGAGGCGTTTCGCCGTTGCGAGACTCCATATCTTCGTGAACGCCAGATCGCGAATGGGCTAGACTAACGTCAGAGGTGGGCAATCATCCTCCGACTCATGACGAACCGGCCGAGGAGACATCAACGGAACCCGTAAGGCTCAGTGGCTCGGTAAAGAAGAAGTGAGATGAACTGTCCGTCCGAGGCACGGCGGCCGCCACGGGGGGGAAGGACCGGCGTGACTAGAGACACTCGCAGTGACGACCATCCCGTTGGCGACTGGGCAGAAGAGAATCAAGTCTTGGTTCGCGAGACGATCCACACAGCCATGAGGCGGGACGAAACGACCTTCCCGGATGGCTCAGACGGTTTGTGGCGGTCCCCCACGCACAGAAGGTCGCCAATGGTTTGGGAGTGTAGTCAAGTGTCCCGATGATACCGACGCTGCGGACGTTGCGTCTGCGGTGAAGAGTTAGTTCTAGTGGAGAAACCCCGACGAGGATCTCTCTATCGAAGGATGGCCCAAGCGAGAATTCGTGCCAAAGAGATATCTCGAGGTCGCCGCTATTCCTCAACACGGGGTTGATCAAACGTAACGTCAAGGACCCTATAAACGTCGTGAGAAGGATCGGGACGCATTCAAAAGATCTCTGAGTTTGTCGATATATGCCACATTTATCATCCCGCCAGTGGGCCAAGAGTGAGATGCGCCAACACATCCACGTGTCCCATTTACGGGCGTATACCCTGAGAACCAGGTAGACGTTCACTCTTCACACAGTCCGGGCTGTCTTCGTTTACCAGACCTATAGACCCGCCAACCCACGATCTCAAAACCTGGATTCATCATCTAGGCCATGTCACGGGTAAAGTAAGACTACCAAAGCCAAGGGAAGCTATGGGAGACCGGACACCAGGCTAGTACAGGAACCAGAGGTTCTCCCATTTCCTGGTTTGTTTTCAATCGCAAACGTGTATGCTCACGTATGTTGATAAAGTCAAAAGTAATAAAACTATCAGGCAACAACGACATAGACCCCGCCAGCAGCCCACGATGCTCCCCCATTCTGCAACAATGAGGGGGAGAACCCTCGAAGAAAGATAAATAAATAACGCCTTCTTGAGGAAGGAGAGAGAAGAAATGACCGAACACCGAGATGCGATAAGTCGGCTCCACAATCCACTGAGTCCTGTCCGCTCCTTTTCTCCCACGGAGTCCCGACTCCAAACAGTGCCGGACGCGGGGTACGTCTACTCCTCCTGGTAGGAAATCTTGCGCATCTCTCCTAGCCTGTGCCTTGCGGCCGATAAGGCGTTCTCCAGCTGCAGAATCTCGACCTAAACGAAGTAGTGCAGCACGCGTCAGCAGATTTGTATCTTGTTAATCGAAACGCAAGTCCCAGCTGCCTTGTCCTTGGCGGTTGCGACGGAGACCCCTCCGTCGCTGTCGTTGTCGCAAGGCAGTCAGCAAAATGAGGTAAACAAAAACAACGCACCTGTTGTTCCATCTCCCGGACCTTGAACTCGTGGGCCCCGAGCTTGGAGTAGTCGACCGCCTCGTCCTCCGAGTTGCGGTCCTTGATCATGCTCTGCACTTGGCGCACGAGCGCTCTGCAGGCGGCGCCGACGGCCTTGCTGGCCTGCTCGAGGTTCTCCTGGCTCTTGGACATGAAGCCTGCCTTGACTCTGCTGGCGGCGACGAGCTGAGCGGTGGATGCCGCTACGTCGTTCGATGCTACAATGAGCTGCTCAGGGCTGTTACGGTTCGACAAGACGCCGTCTGCGGTCTCGATCAGGGTGTTGGTTGAGGAAGCGACGGCCTTGGCAGCCGAGATGAGACCCTCAGTCCACCTGTTGTTCTTCTTGTAGAAGGCAGTTCTCGAAGACGAGCCACGTCCCGCCTGCACAATCTCCTGTTGGGTAACGGTAGCAGCCTTGATCAACTGTGCAATGGCGTTGGTGATAGCCATGGCCGCGTCGAGAATGCCATCGTGCACCTTAAGCTCGTAGGTAGAATAGCCGTCGCGCGGCTTGTTCTTGAGCTTGGCCAGACGAGCAGCTGCAGCAGCAATAGCATCAGCAGCTTTGCTAAGTTCCTGGTCGACAATGTCTCCCAAATCGCCCTTGCCTGCGAGCTTGCCGGTGTTCGGCGCGAAGGTCTCCACAAGCTTGTTGAGCTTCTGCAGGTTCATCTGCACGTCGTTGTTACTGTTGATAACGACGTCGGTCTTTTGGATGGGGTCCATGCCCTCCAGCCGGAAGCTCTGGAGGCCGCGGAAGAACTTGACGGTGGACGCAGCGGACTGCCGCGTGCCGTTCATCAAGGCGTCGCTCTTCTTCTCATCGGTCGCCAGGCGAGTGATACCCTTCGCGTTGCTGCAAACATCAGCAACGGCGCCTGCGAAAACGTTGATGGCCTTGATCAGCTCCGCATGCGTGGCGTTGGGGCCATCGGCAATGAAGTTGTTGAAGGCGGTGGCAAACTCCATTGCACTGGACGAAGCCTTCTCGATTTGAGACAGGACGTATGAAGGCGAGGCGTTCTGGTTTCCGGCCTGCATCGTAGAGTCCAACTCGTAGAGCGCGTCGTCCACTCTCTGCACACCTGACTGCAGCACTGAGTCAATGATGTCGTTGATCTTGTCCAGATTGGCCATGATCAAGGCATCAATCTGTCCGTCGATAACGGTGTCAGTGTCACCCTGGTTTAGCTTAAGCTCGTTGAGCTCAATGAGGGTTTGATCCATGCCAGCCTTGTAAACCTCCAACTCCTCCTCCTTGTCGCGGAGAAGTTGCTCCAGATCCGAGCTGCCATCCCTGAGCTTCGACTGGGCATCCTCCAGAGCTCGGGACTTGAGTCGCAGAGCCTCCTCAAGGTCGGCCATCTCACGGTTGTACTTAGACAGCATTGTTGAGAGCTCGTTTCCTTTGCTCCTCTCAATGTTATCAGCGCGGTCTAGAGCCATGCGCAGCTCGCGCTTAAGCTTCTCAACCTCGTCCTTGTTCGCCCCTGACAGACGATCCTTGTCGTGAAGTGCACGATCCCTTTCCCTAATCATGTCCGCGAGCTCAAGGTTCTTCGTCTTGATCTCACGCTCCAGCTTCTCCCGGCGTTCGATGGCTTCTTGGGCTGAGGCAGCCTTCAGCTGTACAGACTTGAATTTCTGCAGCAGATCCAAGTGCTCATGGCGGAGCTGAGAGTAAAGTTTCGCGAGGGCCTCGTATTTCGTGCGCCACGTGTTGACCTGTTCCTGGAGAGCTCTGATCTGATCGTCTTTGCTCGTGATTTGTTGGCCAAAGTGTCCCTGGATCTGAGCCAACTCGCCCTCCAAAGCCTTCACCCTTTGATCGTACTGCTGAAGCATAAGCTGATCTCGCTCGTACTGGGCTCTCGCGTTGAAGTTCTCTTGTTCGAGCTCGGCGAGTCGTCCCTGAGTCTGATATTGCAACTGTTGCTGCATCAAGGCCTCCTGCTCACGTCGCTGTTGCTCCGCCAGTCTTCGTTGCTGCTCCTCAAATTCTCTTTGAGCCTGCTCTTGCGCCTGCTGCTGCATCATCATCTGGTTCCGTTGCTGTTCCTCGAGTACCCTCTGTTGCTCCTCGTACTCCCGGTTTTGGCGCTCCAGCTCGTTCTTCCAAAACTCGGAGATGTCGTCGGGCTCTTGCGATTTTGGCTCAGGAGGTGGGGTTGGGCGTCTCTCAATTTCCTGCTTTGGCCGGGCTGGCAACGCAGGTGCCTCGTCGTCTTCCGCCAAGAGGTTGGGAGGATCTTGCGGCAACTTCGGAATAGTAATTAAACTGGTCAGGTAACGCAGGTTCGAGCACTCGTAATAGAACTTGACAAGGCGGTAGTGCTGTGCGTCATATCTCTCGCGCAGAGGCGAGAGCGCCTCGACATCACCAGTTGCTAGGCAGAGTTAGCAAAATTGGTCTTGGTCATCAGTCGAAGGAATCGGGGGTGGCCTACTTGAGTGCATGGCGCGCAGCATGCTTGTGATGAACTTGTAAATACCATAGCTCTCCTGCACAAGGGGCACTAATGAGGAAATTCGACATTCGTTGTTACCGACGTGACGGAAGTGCGAGAAGATCAGCTTCTGGAACTGCTCAATCTTGTCTTGCAGCGTCATCAGGTCGGTAATCGTCTCATAGCCCTCGTTGGGATCATTGATGGCTTTCAAGCTGAGATACTCCTCATACTCGAACGTGCCGTTGAACTCGGGATGTTGCTGGTGGAAGGAGAGTTTCGCCAGGAGGTAGTAGACGTATTCCCGGATGAGGGGGCTGTATCCTCGAACTCCTTCTCCGCCCATACCGCGGTTCAAGCTGTCGATCCAGCCCCTCTGCGCCATGGCCTCCCTCAGGGTGTTTGGGTGTCCTTCCTGGAGGACTTTGTGGACTGTAATCAGGGCCTTGAACGTCTGGACCTCATCAGCGAGAATGGGCTGGCTGCAATGAGTGGTCGTCAGCGATAGCCTCCCACTTACAACGGCACACACTTACACCTTCATCCCGGCCCAGAAGGCTTGGGAGGACCGGTGGTCCCAAGTGTACACGATACAACTGCGGACATGTTTTCGCTTCGGCGCGGTCTCGTCGGGGTTCGTTGCCTTCTTGATGTTGATCGCCAACTCCTGATCGGTCCTTCAAAAGTGTCAGTGCACTGTCGCAGAGACAGGTGAACAGCCAGCATCGGACCGCATTATCTTATGGGCAAGGGAAAGACGGACTTGGTGTGCCTGGTGTCGGGCACGGCGGCCATTTTGGCGAGATGCTATGCGCGGGGTCGTTGGGTGTTGTCGGAGGTGGATGGCGGTTATGGGGGTTTCGGATGGTTCGAGGAAATGACGTCTCCCCACGGGTTAAGGAGAGAGCTCCACGTGCACGCAACTCTGCCCGAATATCGCTGAGAAGCAAGCGAGATGCTTCAGGAATGAACTTTTGAAATTGGCAAAAAGAAAATCGTGAGCGACTTCCGTGCCAAGTGGAAGAGGCGGAAAGAGTCGTCAGCGTTGACCAAACTCCTAAGATGTCTGGAGAAGCTCGAGTGTGGCTGGGTTCTGCAACATGCGCAAGCTCCGGGGATTGCGCCAAGGCGTCGTCGTTGCGATCCGGCTTAGTTTGGGGCGGGTTGGGCATGAAAAGCATGGAACAACGCTAATCCGGCGGAGGTATCAGTGTCAGTGTCTCTGCCAGCAGCGTCCCAGCGGTGGCCAAGCACCCAAAGCTCTAAGCCAATGCCTGACCTGGTGACGATAATGGTGGGGTTCAGCAGCCAAAGTTGGCCCCAGAAGGCCCCTGCGCCGCTCAGTACCCGATTGCTGCGCTCGATCTATTAAGATTCCCACGCTTGCGAGACGATGACGGACGAGGCAACGAAGTACGCCAAGGACAAGTGCAGTTGATTGGCAAGTGTCAGTTCGCAAGCCAACATAAAACATAGGGGTGCTTCTGGAACGCATTTGTGGGAACGCAACCGTACGTCAGGTCTGGACCAATAAGCTTGTGTTAGTCGCTAGGATTCAACCTGAGAACACGGCGAATGCCATCCATGGGCCTTTTGCACAACGGGAGTCGGTGTTGAGTATTCGGCCCATTTGTCCCATCAGTTATTCCATATAAATTATTGAAAAGAGATGTACAGCGTTGCATAACCATGGCCAGCCGCCTGTTGAACAAAGGGTGACAGGGCAAGTTTCTGGACACTGCCTAGGGTATGTCGTAAATACTGCCTAGCCTCGATTAGTCCATCGTCTGAACAATAGATGGTCACAGCTCAGCGAGACAATTGAGGCATTTCACAAGGTTTTGTTCTTCATTTGACTGAGGGTATCATGAGGGCCCGATGGGCAAACTAATCGCCTGCCTTTCGTAGGCACTCGGAATGGCCGTGTTTCCACGAACACACAACACCTAGACACCGGAACCCGTGCCATACCACTAGCCCAGGGTGACAACCCCAAAGCAACGCGGCATGATCACGTAGTGGCAAACGAGTCGCACAGGTGACATTCCCTCATACAGGTGTGAACGATGAAGTGCCATTGGTTTTTTTTGTTTCCATTCCCTATGGACGTTGCCGAAAACGTGATGCCTTTCCATGCTAGAAATCCTTTTCGTTCCTCACGTAAACACCCCATGCAAAAGAAGAACCGCCAAACCCCCCAAAAGACACTCTAAATCGTCGTCTCGTAAGGGAGAGGGGTGACCGTCTCGGGCTTGTTCTCCTTGAAGTCGACGGTGCGGGCCTCGCGGGGCAGGGCGGGGAGGCGCTTGAGCTGGAGGGGCTTGCCCTCGGCCTGAGCCTTCTTCTTCAGGGCAGCGTTCTCCTTAACGCGGCGCAGGAAGTCGTCTCTCGAACGGGAAGGCGAGATGTGCTCGATGCGGATGTTGATGCGCTTCTCGATGTAGCGGTGCTTCACCTTCTTGTAGATGATGATGCCGACGGCAGACTTGGTGACGTTGTAGATGACACCGGTCTTGCCGTGGTAGACCTTATGAGGCATACTGTAGTTCCAACATGTCAGCTATCTGTGTGTGCGCACATGCCAAAACACCCAAAAAATTCCTCCAAGATTTCCTTGTCGCATGTCGAGTGTTTCGTGGGTCGGGATTTCGCTTACCCCTTCTGAACGGCACCGTTGGCCTTGATGTCGACAATGTCGCCAACCCGGTACTCGCGGAGGTACGTGGAGAGCTTGATCATACCCTTCTCACGGAAGTTTCTGCTGAACGCATACTGCAACCCCAAAACCGTCAGCAATCCGGCCGCAATGCGATGACATCTCGAGACAGGGCAATACGTACGCGCGTTCCCGCGCGAAGACCCGCTGGGTGACCCATTTTGCCGGTGTGGTTGTCGTGGAGGGCGGAATTTGGTGATGGTGTTGTCGGGTCTTGAAAAGATCACGAAGTTCCAGACAAGCAAAGGCGAAAAATCCGGCCCAGGAGAGTGTGTGCTTCTTGCTGACTCAGATGCCGATTTTTTGCATTCGTCTGGTCGGTGGGAAAGGGCACTGCACGTGACACTGTAGGCGAATGTGCGGATAGCCCCACTAAATCGATCCGCTAGTCAGCCCTCGCTCACTCCCCACAGGCCAATTTTGCCAGTGGTTGTGTTTGAACTTGGGAATTTTCGAAAGAATCTCTCGATCTACTTTTTGCTCTTCGTCAACCAACAAATCCCGAAGGATATCGACGAGTCGGCAAGATGGCGCCGTAAGTAACAAATCCATTGCAAGCTTCATGCGCACGTCGCATTTGAATCACAGCATACTGACCTCTGGCGCAACAGTCTCACCTACTCCAAGACCTCCAAGGTCCCCCGTCGCCCCTTCGAGGCCGCCCGTCTGTCAGTATTATCCGGCCACTGAACTAGAGCTTGCTCTGTTTACGTCGTGAATTCAACAACTGACCTCGATACGATGATAGGGACTCCGAGTTGAAGCTCGTTGGCGAGTACGGTCTCCGCAACAAGCGTGAGGTCTGGCGTGTCCAGCTTACTCTCTCCAAGATCCGTCGTGCTGCCCGGTATGTCAAATTCCACATGTGCTGCCTGTGGGCCATGGTTTCCGCTAACACTCGCTGCAGTCAGCTCTTGACCCTTGACGAGAAGGACCCTAAGCGTCTCTTCGAGGGCAATGCCCTCATTCGCCGTCTCGTGCGCGTCGGTGTCCTAGACGAGTCCCGCATGAAGCTCGATTACGTCCTTGCCCTCAAGGTCGAGGATTTCCTTGAGCGCCGTCTCCAGACTTGCGTCTACAAGCTCGGCCTTGCCAAGTCTATCCACCACGCCCGTGTTCTCATCCGCCAGAGACACATCCGCGTCGGCAAGCAGATCGTCAACGTTCCTTCTTTCATCGTCCGTCTCGACTCCCAGAAGCACATCGACTTCGCCCTTACCTCGCCCTTCGGTGGTGGCCGCCCCGGTCGTGTCCGCAGAAAGAAGGCCAAGGCCGCTGAGAAGGCCGACGGTGGCGACGAGGAGGAGGATGAGGAGTAAATGCATCCCCATTTATGCTAAGGATTGGTCACAAAAAACTCTGGGAAGAATGGCTGGAAATCATAACCAACCACGGGAATCGGGGTGTTCATAGTCACGGCGTTCACCAGAGGCAAAATGGAATGATTGCATCAAATACGGATACCACGAATGAATGTTATAAAAGTCTTTGCTTGTCGTTCAAGGCACACACACCAAGAGAAATTCTTGCATGCGAGCACGCGAACTTGACAGGGAAATGGGTATCATGTTTGTCGAATGCAAGTAACCTAAATAGTCTACCTCAAACCAATTCATCCTTGCCCAGGAACTTTGCCATCGGATCTTCTGCCGCTGTCCGTTTTCTTCTGTATTCCTCCATCTCTTCCTCAGTGACCCCTCCCATCATTTCTTCCGCCGTGCGCTTATTCGCAGGCTTCTTCGCTGGGGGCTCTTCGTCCGGCTTCTCGTCCTTGGGGGCATCCAGCGTTTCCTCCTGTTGTTGAGCCAAGATGGCACCGGTCCGCTGTCTTTCAGATGCTTCCCATGCCTGCTTGCCCTCCTCGCCCGTGCAGTAGCTATTCTTCACCACCGAATGGCAGCACTCGTAGCCCCATTGGAAGTTGGACCACCAACTGCCCCAGACAGACGTGTGGTTGTGGATGTAGACGTCCTCGGGGTACTTTGACTTGGCGATAACCTTGGGTGCGCCCTTGATGAGACCGCTCTCGTCGTACTCGATGTACTTCTCGGACTCTGTGATGAGATTTTTCATCTCGTCGGGCATCGTGTACTGCGAGTTGTCGCCGTACATCTCCTTGAGCTTCTTTTCCCTCTCGGCGCGCTTCTTCTCAGCCTCTTCCTTCTCCTTCTTCCGGTAGAATTCTCCCGCCGTGGGGTTCGCTTGCAAATGCTTTGTGGTGTCGCCACTCTTCTCCTGGGCTTCCCAGGCGTACCGTTGTGCCTTCTCAAACTCGCTCGCGTCGCCCGAACCGCGCATGAAGCCCTCCTCAGCGAAAAGGTTCGCCGCCTTGTCTGCGGTTGCGCCGCCGTCGACTAGTGATCTCGTCTTCGGATCGTACTTGGCTGATTCGAGATCAAGGTTGACCAGGTACTTGGCTGTGTCTTCTCGTATTCTGAGTTGACGGGTGGCTGTACTCTGATGCTTGCTCATATCGTTCTCCTCGGCGTACTTGTCTCCGTCGTCCTGCTCCTCTTCCGTTCCATCCTTGGCTAGGGCCTTCTTCCTTAACTGTTCCATCTGATTGAACTCCTCAACGACATTACGATATTCCTTCGGGTCGTATCCATTCCAACGGTCACGCTTGGCATCCCAGCCAAGCTTGACGTCCTGGACGACCTCATCCGCCTGGATGTCCTTGCCAGTCCACTTTGCGCCTTTCGCTCGCGGTCGGCTCAGGCAGTCCTTGGCCTTATGCGTCATGGCGCCGCAGTTTTCGCATGCCCCTTTGCGAAACTTTGTGGCTGCGGGGCCGGCCTTCCGGCCGCGATCGTACCATTGCGACTGCTCATCCTTCTTCTTCTGCAGACGTTGATGTTCGAGGTAGTCTGTCTGATCATCGCCTTCCTCACCTGCATAGAAGGGACGTTTACTGATGAAAGAGGGAATGTATATGTTTTCCTCCTTGGAGGCAGCGGACGCCTTTGGATCGGGCTTTCGAGGTGGCGGTGGTGGCATTTTGGCGATTCGTTGCTGTCGTGTTTTTCAAGAATTGTTGTAACGTGAAAGTCGAGGGGCGCATCTCGGTGGTTTTGGCTTCTGGCGCGCTGAGCGCGAACAATGCATTATGTAATCACGCTGCACCCAGAAGCTTCCTAGCTAGGTGAAACCATGAGTGAGTCCATCATTATGCTTGGAACTTTGTAATATTGTCACCATGCTCCGTCTGTATCTGTTGTGTTTCTATTATTTCGTGGGGTAACTATGACAATCGATGCGTTCACAAACTGATCGAGGAAAATGGACAAGATGGTGTGCCTGCGTTGTTGCTTTTGGTCGAGCCATGAAGTTCGCTATGCAATGCCCTGAGCCGCAAGCAAAACCTCCTTATCTTATCAAGTCACACCACTGTCCACGTGATTGCGCGGATCCTGGGCGTTGGCATGGGAGCCTGCACGCGCGTGGTTCTCGCAATAACACGACCTTGTCGCGTCGCAGCACCTGCTTCCAAGTGGCACAAAGGTCTCAACATGCACCGAATTGATTTCCGTTCTTACTTATCATGACACTGTCCTCATTACCACCACCTCACCCTCCATGAAACTCCCTGGCATTCATCATGGACCTGTTCCGGGTGAGACTGAACTGCATCGATCATTACCAAGCGACTCCGACGCATTATGATCCGCAGCTGAGAAACGATGTCGGCCCTGCGCAAGCGAAGAAAGGGCCGAAGGTTCCGGTTGTGAGGGTGTTTGGTTCGACAGAGACTGGGCAAAAAGTCTGCGCTCACATTCACGGTGCCTTCCCTTATCTCTACGTCGAGTACCAAGGCAGCCTAGAGCCTGAAGAAGGTAAGGGAATCTCATAAACGGACAAGGCTTTGCTGACCAAAACAAGTCGGAGCATACATCTATAGGCTTCATCTATCTATTGACCATGCCCTGGCTGTTAGCTACAGGCGTGACCAGTACGGAGAGAACGCTAAGTTTGTCGCCCGCATAACCCTCGTCAAGGGAATCCCATTCTATGGCTTTCACGTGGGATACCGATTCTTTCTCAAAATCTACATGTTCAACCCTATCGTAATGACAAGGCTGGCCGACCTGCTCCACCAAGGTGTCATTTTGAAAAAAAAGTTCCAGCCCTATGAAGCCCATCTTCAGTACCTGTTGCAGTTCATGACTGACTACAATTTGTACGGTTGTGGCTATCTGGATGCGTCTGATGTCTACTTCAGAGGTCCCATTCCGTCTTTCGAAGAAGAGGGCAATTCCCAACATCTGTGGCATGACCGAACAATTCCTCGAGGCCGGGTCCTCGATGACCTGAGCCTGCCCAGGGTCAGTCATTGCTCTGTTGAGGTTGACATATGTGTCCAGAACATCATGAACCGACACATGGTCAAAGAGCGCCGGCTTCACCATGATTTCATTGAGCGTGTCAAGCCTCTTCCAGCCGACGTGAAGTTGGTCTACAGTATGGCAGGACTCTGGAAAGACGAGACTCAGCGCCGGAAACTGAAAATGCCCAATGCCGATCCCGGCAGCAGCCCATTCCCAGCGGAAGTCTTGGTCTCCATGTCTGCCAACGCGCGCGATTCGCAACCGCAAGGGTGGATTCACGAAGAAGAGTACAAAGAGGAAGTTGCCAAACTCATCGAAGCGGAGAAAGACCCGGAAGAATCATCAGAGCCAAACTTTGAGACATTCGTCAAGCAAGCACCACTAGAGTCCACGGTCAAGACAGCTCTTCAATCTGTCGAGGACCTGTATCCCGCAAATCTACTGCCGGCCCTTGGATTACCCTCAAACCATGGACCAACCACCAACAACCTTGCAAGCAGTATAGAGGTTGACGAACAGGGTGTTCTTGATCTAGGCGCCGATGGCTTTGATCCATATCCTGCCGATTCTGACGAAGAGGTTTTCATTCAAATGGGAGAACCGAAGTCGAAGAAGGGTGGTTACACAAACATCACTGTCGATTCTCAGAAGCGGGGATTGGGAAAACAAGATGTGGCTGCGAACGGGGAGTCCACGAAGCCTACTGACGAGAAGAATTTGCTCGTCAAACATACTGTCAACAGGCTAGAATCTGATTTTCCGCTCCCTCAATACGAGGGTGTCTGTACCAGCAGGCTAAAAACTGGCCAGCCACCAATGGTGCCAGTTTGGGATGATCTTCTTGACACGGCCGAAGAGGAAGGGCTCGTGTCCAAATTGAAAGGATACATAAGCTCAAGTCGCCCGCGAACGGCGTCAGCGAAGCGAAGTCCATCACCAGATGCAATGGTGCCTTCAGCCAAACGTACCAGGAGCGAGGCGTCAGGGCCATCTGATCTTGCAATACCTGCTCCCCAAGTTCCTGTCAAAAGTACTTTGAATACTAGACCCGTTTCAGAGAAGCAGCAAGTTACGATGTTGCTGCCTAACTCTCAGGAACCCCCATGGCTTTCACAGAATACAGGATCGAAGCTCATGGTAAATCAAAAGCTAGTCTTTCCAGTGGTGAAAAGCCAGGAAGATCCAAGCACCAAGCTTCGACTAAGCCAAATGAGCCAGCCTCGAGCCTCACAACAAGCCGACAAAGAGCTACAAAAGCATGTCTCCTTCAACTTGGCTCCAAACGACACAAGGAACAAGAACCCCAAGACACCGGTTTCGACCAAGAATCCCCGAATAGCAGCACCGTCAACAGACTCGGTTGGAACGGAGACGATGTTAAACCGTGTTCAGGCAGCTGTCGGAGCGTTTTCATCTAAACGCCAGTTTGTCATTGGATCACTGCCTCCTGCTCCGAAAGAACTTACATCCACAATGAAGGGCCTCCAAATTCCTGACGTAATATACCAAGACGCCTATTATAGCGAAGAGAAGGACGTCCCCGCTCGACCCAGAGAGTATGCTGGCCGAGAATTTCGCCTCGAGAGCAACACCCTGCCATATCTGGCTGACTTTGATCCGACTGGCACATCCACGGCTAGCATGGGCATCAAACAGGATGCGCCAATTGATAAGGCCAATACAGACTCGTTGTATGTCACTCAGGGGAAGATATGCTCATATCGGAGCTGGGAAATAGCACAGCCACCGCCCACGACCAAAGAAGTTCAGGATTGGTGGAACAAGAAGCATCCCGTGCAGCGAAAACGCAACACTGCTTTTGCTAAGATCACGGGTACTCCTCAAGCGACAAGACACTACATTTCCCAGATTGATGGACCAACTCCAAAGAGCAAGCATGGGTTCAAGTACTCACCGAAGAAGAAGTCAACCGGCGTCAAGCACGAGGCACAGTATATGAGCACCATGGCCCTGGAGGTTCATGTCAACACGCGAGGCAAGTTTGTGCCCAATCCTGATGAGGATGAGGTTCAGTGTATATTCTGGTCCATCAAAGCAGATGGCACCGTCAGCAGCAGTCAGGAAGCAGCGGGAGGGATCCTTGCTGGAGTTGTTGTCTTGTCGCCAGACGGGGTTCTCGCTGCGAGGATGCGCCGATACATACCCGCAGAAGTCGTGGAGGAGTCTTCGGAGCTCGACGTCATGGTCCGAATGGTGGAGATTGTCAGGGCGCATGACCCCGACATCCTAACGGGATACGAGGTCCATGGTAGCTCATGGGGCTATCTCATTGAAAGAGCTCGTCTGAAGTACGATTACGATCTCTGCGACGAGTTCTCGCGCATGAAGAGCAACTCTCACGGCCGCATTGGCAAGGAAAACGACAGATGGGGCTTCAATACGACCTCGACCATTCGTGTAACCGGCAGACACATGATCAATATCTGGCGGTCTATGCGAGGAGAGCTGAATTTGCTCCAGTATACCATGGAGAACGTCGTATGGCATGTTCTACACCGTCGCATACCACACTACTCCTGGAAGACCTTGACAGAGTGGTACAATAGTCCCAGGCAACGGGACCTAGACAAGCTGCTACGCTACTACCTTACGCGAACAAAAACCGACATCCAGATACTGGAGTCGAATGAGCTTATTCCTAGGACCAGTGAGCAGGCAAGACTGCTAGGAGTAGACTTCTTTTCCGTCTTCTCGCGTGGCTCTCAGTTCAAGGTTGAATCCATCATGTTCAGGATTGCCAAGCCGGAAAACTTCATACTCGTCTCTCCCAGCAGGAAACAAGTTGGAGGCCAAAATGCACTTGAATGTCTTCCGCTAGTCATGGAGCCTCAAAGTGACTTTTATAACAGCCCACTGTTGGTCCTCGACTTCCAGAGTCTATATCCCAGCGTCATGATAGCTTATAACCTCTGCTACTCGACATTTCTTGGAAGAATTGTCAACTGGCGGGGGATGAACAAAATGGGCTTCACCGAGTATCAAAGGCACAAACGTCTTCTTGAGCTTCTGAAGGACCACATCAACATCACACCCAACGGGATGATGTACGTGAGGCCCGAGATTCGCAAGTCTCTTCTTGCCAAGATGCTAGGCGAGATTCTGGAGACCCGGGTGATGGTTAAGAGCGGGATGAAGCAAGACAAAGACGACAAGACGCTTCAACAGCTACTCAACAACAGACAGCTGGCGTTGAAGCTTCTTGCAAACGTTACTTATGGCTACACTTCGGCGTCTTTCTCTGGTCGAATGCCATGCTCGGAGATCGCCGACAGCATTGTTCAAACGGGCCGAGAGACATTGGAGCGAGCCATCGCATACATCCATTCGCAGGAGCGGTGGGGCGCCGAGGTGGTTTATGGTGATACAGACAGTTTGTTTGTCTATCTCAAGGGTCGCACCAAGGATCAAGCCTTTCACATTGGCAACGAAATCGCGAAGGCCATTACGGACATGAACCCACGACCGATCAAACTCAAGTTTGAAAAAGTCTATCACCCTTGCGTCCTTCTGGCTAAAAAGCGGTACGTTGGCTACAAATACGAGAGCAGGGACCAAATCAAGCCTGATTTTGATGCCAAAGGCATTGAAACTGTCAGGCGGGATGGGACTCCAGCCGAGCAGAAGATCGAAGAGAAGGCCCTCAAGATCCTCTTCGAGACAGCGAACCTTAGCGAAGTCAAGTCTTATTTTCAGAAGCAGTGCGAGAAGATCATGCAAGGGTCCGTTTCTGTGCAGGACTTTTGCTACGCAAGAGAGGTCAAGCTTGGAACGTACAGCGACAAGGGGCCGCCACCACCGGGAGCACTCATCAGCACGAAGAAGATGCTCGAGGATGCGCGGGCAGAGCCGCAGTACGGAGAACGGGTGCCCTACGTCGTGATCACGGGAGCTCCCGGGGCGCGATTGATAGATCGCTGCGTGGCACCGGAAGATCTGCTCAACGATTCGCACTCCCAGCTGGACGCCGAGTACTATATTTCCAAGAACCTGATCCCGCCGCTGGAGAGAATCTTCAACCTCGTGGGCGCCAACGTGCGGCAATGGTACGACGAGATGCCCAAGTTTCAGCGCATCCGCCGGGTCGACCAGACGCTCGGTCCCGGGCTCAACAAGAAGACGCTGGAGTCATACCTGAAGTCGGCCTCGTGCATCTCCTGCAACGTCAAGATGCAGGTGGAAGGTGTTATGTGCTCCAAGTGCCAGCAGGATGCGCCCTCGTCGCTGTACCACCTCCAGATGAGGTTGAATCAGGAGGAAAGGAAGTATATGGATGTGGTGAAGATCTGCCGGAGCTGTTCGGCAATGCCCGCAGCGGATGAAGTCCCTTGTGACAGCAAAGACTGTCCCGTGTTTTACTCGCGGGTCAAGCAGAGTGCGCGACTCAAGATGGAGAAGAGCGCTTTGGAGCCGGTCATTAACGAATTGGTTGCGAAGGCGGGAAGAGCCGCGTTGGAGTGGTGAGGTGTGTATTCTTTTTATGTTTTCTATTTTTATGTATTTTACATGGTTGTCGGCGTTGAATGCGCGTGTATACTACGGCGTATTGGCAGTGGACTGGATACCTCAGGAAATAGTCGTCACGGTGTTGGTGGGTGGAGCGCTACGGCCTCTCGTTGGTATCGATTGATATCGGTGTAAGGAGGTTATGATGTCACGACCCCAGTAGGCCAATGTTTTGAGTAGATGGGATTGGTTCTTGGACTTCCGGGACGGGAAAGAGAGGAACACTCATATGAGGATTAGATGGGCGTATTCCGTCCGATTTTAGTGTGAGCGCTATCAGACGCACTAAAGACTTGCGTTAAGCTTTACTGCAACTTGATGACATCGTGAGGAGATTGGGGAAAATATCATGCGCAATGAGGAGACGAGGCGATCTAAGCTCTCAGTGACCTCACACACACCTGTCGCCAGGGGTCCCCGTCTCATTTGTTTCTCGCGGGGTAGAAAGGTAAATGCAGGGATGTTCATTACCGACTCGACCGGTTCTTGCGCCAAGGACAGTCGGCTCAGTGCGAGATTGAGTGCGAGGGAACAGCGGTCTGCGGGTCGCTCGGCACCTTTTAGAGCCTTTGGAGTGCTCATCCCCCCACACAAGCAACAGGCACCAACACACACATTCCGTACACCGTTAGACCTGAGAACGTTCCCCCCTTCCCCTACGGCCACTTCATAGTTCAGCTTTACAGTGCCCCGAAAGCTTACCTCTTAGTCCAGCTGCTTGCTGCTGCTGCTGCCCGCCCTGAACTACCTAGTCCGTCATGGTACTGCCAGTTGCTCCAACTCTCTGTCGTCTCTTTTGTCTCGCCTGTTGCGGACAGCTGTCATAAGGCTCAACAACCCTCACATGACGGGGTGCGAGCGACCCATTGGACGCCCCAGACTTGCAAAGTGACTTTTTCGGGTTCTCTTGGCCGATCCATTTGCATTCCATCCATCCTCGATCCAGAATCGGGCCAAGATCCAGTCCCGCGGATTTGCTATCCACCTCGCGAAAGTAAAGCAGCAAAGGCACCGTTTGCTTCTGGTCTTGAAACAAGAGAGCCTCCCTCTGTTGCCCGCTCTCCACCACAACACGACCCGAACGATACGACCGTTACCCCCTCCCATCTTTCCCACGCAGCAAGGACTAAGCGCCGATGATCCCTCCCAATCCCCTCGTCCTGCTACCCATCCGCTAGCAGCACTGCACCAGTGCCGTGCGAGACTGAGATAGTGGAAAACGAAGAACGAACAAGTCCTGGTGAAGCGCCATGGGGGGCTGGACGGGTTTCCTCGTCACCTACCTCCTCGGAGGCTTGACCTTCCTACCCTTGGTTTTCTTCGTCGTCCTCGCTCACGCCTACCTGACCCTCCCCTACCGACAGGATACCGACACGACCCGCGACGTTGTCGCCGACGAAGAACCGGGTTCCATCGTCCAGCCCGGCGACGACCTCACGGCCCTCGAGGCGGTGAAAGCCGTGGCCAAAGATGAAGCAGCAACAAATGCGACGACGAAGCGGTCCGCCCAGGAGAACGATGTCGCGGCTGGGTACTTTGCCGTCTGCAGAGAGTACACGCCCATGGGGATCAACGCGAAACCTATCGAGCGAGCCACTCCGACCGGGTCCACTACCGTCGCCGCGCCGAGCCAGAGCGTCTATCAGACCATGTACCGGAGCATCTTTGAACGCAAGCCAACTCCAGGACCCTTGGACAACAGGAACGGGCTTAGCCAGCGTCCCAAAAATGCCGGCAACGTATTCTACGTCGTGCTGAGGTGTGTGCGCTCTGTTCGCTTTATACATGCCTGTCCATGTTAACTGACACGCCTGCAGGCACGGCCACCTGATGCTTTTTGACGACGACGAACAACTCGAGGTCCGGCACGTAGTCTCGCTTCTGCACCACGACATCAGCATATACTCTGGCGGAGACGTCACCCCCGAAGGCGAGCTGTACATCAAGAGGAATGCACTGTGTCTGTCGCGGAGGGCTGACGGCCCCGAGGTTGGCCCAGACAGCCAGCTCTCCAAGCCGTTTTACCTCTTCTCGGAGAACTGCTCGGCCAAGGAGGACTTTTACTTTGCCATGCTCCGTAATCAGGAGCAGACGTTTGGCGCTGAGAGAAAAGCCCCGAGACCGAAGCAGTTCGAGGTCAAGAACATCATTGCGCTGGTCCAGAAGCTGCACTCGTCCGAGGAGCATCTGTCCACGAGGTGGCTGAATGCTATGATCGGTCGGGTATTCCTGGGAATCTACAAGACGACGGATCTGGAGCACTTTATCCGCGAGAAGCTCACCAAGAAGATTGCCCGTGTCAAGCGGCCGTCTTTTCTTACGAACATTGCTATTCGCGGAATCGACACCGGCGAGTCTGCACCTATCATTACGAACCCACGTCATAAGGACTTGAACGTTGAAGGAGAGTGCGTGATGGAGGCCGATCTTCGATACACGGGCAACTTTCGCATCGAAGTTGCTGCTACAGCTCGTATCGACCTTGGAGCGCGCTTCAAGGTTCGCGAGGTCGATCTCGTGCTTGCAGTTGTCCTGAAGAGACTCGAGGGACACATGCTGTTCAAGATCAAACCCCCGCCGAGCAACAGAGTATGGCTCTCTTTCCAGAGCATGCCAAAAATGGAGATGTCGATCGAGCCGATTGTCAGCGCTAGACAGATCACATACACCATTATTTTACGACAAATCGAGAACAGAATTAAGGAGGTCATTGCCGAGACATTAGTGCAGCCGTTCTGGGACGACATGCCTTTTTTTAACACGGAGCACAAGAAATGGCGGGGCGGCATTTGGGAGGACGACGATGCGGTTGTTGGTTCGCGCAGTGTGGAGACCAACGTTGCAGGAGATGGCGATGTGGAAGGTGCCGATCGTTTGGATGAGACGGGAGAATTGCCAAGTGACATGAGACCATTTGAGAAGAGCCACAGCATGCCTATTGTCGAGAACTCGCCGCCCACCGGCTTGTTCGGCAGGAAGATCCAGGGCAAGGGACCCAACAGTACCCTCAACGGCTCTTCTACGAGCATCGACGCTGTGGGCTCCCCTACGTCAGCGACATCAGCGACATCCATCCCTAAGCCGTTCAGATCTCCGTCACTCTCGAGTCCTGCGAATCCCGTGGTCGGCACCGATGTGGCCCACGCGGATGTGTTCAAACCCTCGTCTTCGCCACCTGATCATGCTTCGAGCATGATGGCGGCACTGTCAGCGAGATCGACACCGGCGACAACTTCTTCTGAGGCCCCAGCCAGGCCCATGCCCGCCGCGAAAGCCCCGAGCCAGTCTTCTGCATCCTCCCGTGAGGCCACGGATAACGAGAATGAGATGGACCGCACGCCGGTGGCCAAGGGGCGGCGAAGCACGGCTTCCTCGGCTGAGTCGATGCGCATCAACGAGTCCACCGACCCGAGCTCACCAACCTCGTCTTCAAGGGCCTCTGTCAAGAGTGCTACGGGCTCCATCTCGAAGGGTCTTTTCCGACGGGAGAATACGGGGAGCACGAACTCGACCACGTCGACCAACGGCGATACGAAACGCACCACTCTCTCCGCTGTTGCGAATGCTGCGGTCACTGCCAGACAATGGGGCTGGAACGCGATCCAGAAACACAAGGACGCCAAAAACGGCAACGGGACGGAGCAGACTCCTCCGTTGGACCTGAACCAGCCCATGGGAAGAGGTCGGCCCTTGCCGCCTCCGGGTACACCACTGCCGCCTCCCGAGCGGGGATCCAAGGTCACGACGATCCCCGTGCCGAAGCGGAAGCCCATGCCCCCGCCGAACCTCCCTGAACGTCCACAGTCAATCGCGTCGATGGAAAGCAAAATCGAGCGCAGACCCGTGCCGCCCCCGCCCTTGCCATCGCGGCGCCACATCGATACGCAGAAAAACGCGGACGAAGGCGGCGGGGAGGGCTTGTTGGTTGTCGAGGCGCCGCATGACTCGGAGCCCTCGACCCCGATGGACGAGAACATGCCCCTGCCTGCGTACGTCCAGCCATGGGCCGAGGACGCGTCTGACAATGAGGGCATTGCGGATGCGTCGCAGACACGAAACTACCGACGCGGAGAGGATAACGGCCGCGAGGAGAAGGAGGAGAGTAGGACGCCCCCACCGCTCCCGCAACGCCGCGACAAGCATGAGGAGGAAGAACAGCCCATCGAGGCCGTCCCCGCCAACGTGCCGGATGACGACGACGATTACTCTGCGTGGATTGACGATGCGCAGGATGATTTGGTGGGCGGCGGAAGGGGCAGTGTGGAGGTGAAGTAATATCACTTTGTCGGGATTCGTTAATTGGAGTCGGAATGGATAGGGTATAAAGCTCGAGATGAGATGGGTTGGAGGGGTTTGGAGTTGAATGTTTAGGATACCAATACACACACACACACACACACCATTCGAGACTTTATATATACATACCACTCTTGAAGGCCTCTCTTGCCCGATATCATATAAAATAGGGAACTGGGAGTCCTTGGTCCGGGTTCGGGTCGCTGGCCACGCACGCGGCTGGTGGCTTGCACATCATCGCATCTTAGCACCGACCATTCGCAACTCTAGCCGACACTGGCCTCCATTTAACCCCATCCTGTCCGAGAGACAAGCTCGCAACTCACACAAAAAAAAGTAAAAAATAAAAAAACAAATTAAAAAAAACCCCTATAAAAAAAATTGAGAAAATAGAAAGGGAAAAAAAAGTGAAAAGGGGCCAATACGCCCCCATCGTTCAACCGGCTCACTCGGTTTCGGCGGCATCTACAATCATCTCTAGGAAAGGAGGACGCGGAGGGAACATGACGTCCGTGGCGCTGGATACGTCAAAAAGGGATGATCCCGGCCATGTTCGCCGGACTGCATCGCAGTCCGAGATTAACAAGCCAAAACCCGGCCTCGAAGCGTGGGTACCGTTAATTATTGAAGTGCAGGATGAAGAAAGAAAAAATGAGGGGAACAGGGGGGGCACAGTGCCTTCTTGCTCCACCCCCATCATCATCGCTTGCATCGAGCTTTCAAGAGGTTCACGCCAGGTCCAGGTCACACGCGATGGAACACGTAAAAGTTCAGGGCAGAAGCAACTATGCATTACATCTACAGAGTCCCAACTCCCCAAGGTAATCCCATAAACCTTCCAGATTCACCCCCCCAATTTCCGTAGGAGAGAGGAGAAGAGTCGAGGGCCGTATGCCCTAATGGTACGAACATAGAAAAAGTGGCAAAAATAGAGTACATAGAAAAAGCGGTTGAGTTGTTTTTGTTGTGGGCTGTGTTTCGCCCTTCCTTCGAGCTGAGCAAGAGAGCCGAAACAGAAGACGAGCTTGACTCCAATTGCATCTGGTAGTACATCGCCATGTTTTCTTCCCCAGGCTCCCTTTCTCCGTCCCCTATAGTTTCGCCGCGGCCATGCTGCAAAGCTTGGAAATTAATGGTATTGTTGATTAGAACCCGCCGATGCGACTGATGACAGGTTGCTCCCGGCAGCAAAAAAACAAGAACCACGGCGCAAAAAGCATGCTCGGCAATCACCCAGATAATGTGGTCTGACAGTAGTTGGTCGGTGCGTAATGGTTGTAATCGAGACAGGCAAGACGCGTAAAGAAACATTTGTGGTCGTGAGGACACAGGGTCCTGGATGCAGTCGTAAGTGAGATTAGGTCCAAAACGGAAGAAGGGGCCTGGGCTCTTGCAGAACGCAGGGCATCCTAGGCAAAGGCGACAAGGAGATGGTTGTCATAGACGTCGTGATCCGTTGCGTGAGAGCGAATTGATCATGAGTGGGGAGGGTTTCCCACGAGGCCAATTTCGGCGGAGCGAGTGGATTGCAAAAGTGCTTCATTGTTTTATATTAAATCGAGGCTGCTCAACAGCCGCGTGGAGACGTTGACGGGCTTATCAAGCGCCAGCTTATGCTCGCGACTTCAAGGTACTCAACGGCGTAGACGCAGAAGGTCCAGAGTGAGAGTTGGAGTGCGAGTGAGAATGAGAGCCAGAGGGCCGACCTCGCTTGGAGTGGTGGTGAAGTGTGCCAACATCGTGCTTGCCTGAGCCATCATTAGCATCTCCTCTTCAGGGCAGTATACAACCAGAACTTACCATCGCAGCAGGCGCGGACGTTCTCGAGTCGGTCGGCATCCCGGTCTTGTCTTTCGATCATTTCCCGTAGGTCTTCAGCGCTGTCGTGCACCTCGCTAGCCTCGTAGATGCTGGGGCTTGCGGTAGCTGCAGAACGGCTTCTCAGAGTCGAAAAGGTGCCGAAGTAGCCACTAATCCTACCCAACGTACCCATAGCAGGTCTCTGGGCCTGGGCGTTGTGCTTATTCGGGGTCAGAGTGGGTACGTTCATGGACATGTCGACTGCCGGAGACTGATTGCGGGTCGTCCGCGAGTTGTATGATGACAGAGACGGCGGAGGTCTCGGGCGGACCGTTGAGTTGGTGCGACGGCCAAACTGAGGGTTGAATTCATCCACATCGGCTTGTGTGATGTTGCCGGCCATCTCCTCGACATCGGATTGTCCTTCGTCGGTTGTACGAAGCAACAGGTATGACAAGGCGTTGAACCACGTCTCGTGGCGCTGGCCAGTTGTACAGGTAAACTTGATGGTTCTGCCAGGGGAGATGACGATCAAGCTCTTGCGGTGGAGGCCGGGCGGCATAGGATTGTCGTCAGTCACCACGCGGACGGCCTCGATGGGTACACTCTTGCCGCGAAGCTCAGACCGGCCAGCAGTGGCCGGGTCACGGTCGCTCCAGTACAAAGTCCGAGTGTATGGGTGGACCCAGAAGTAGCGTCTGTGTCTGTAATCGGAGATTTCTCCTCGGCCGGCCTTGCGGGTGTATTTCCATAGGTATTCGCCAATCATGGTCTGCGTGATGGCCTGGATCATGCGAGGATCAGTGTTGGGGCCAAAGCCAGTCGCCGCAGCCAGCTCAGCCTGAGGGTTGAACCGGTGGTCGATCTCGGAGACGAAGGAAGACACCGAAGAGTGTCTGCTCATAGTTGACAGCTTGGTTGGAGAGTGGACCTCGGCAGCGCCGTAAGGTGCACCAGCCCGCGCAACACGAATAGTGGGAGTAGCCTTCGTAGATGTGGAGATTGAGAGCGGCGACTGCGGCCTTCCTCCGTTGGGAGTCTGTGGCCGCTGGTTTCTCATCGCAGAGGCAGGCCACAAAGGAGGGCCCATAACCGCACTTCCGTGCGAAGACCCGGTTCTCGCAGCTTCGATGACCTCCTTGTGATTGGAGGGAAGAGGAGGTAATGGCTGGGCAGACGCGAGGTTGCTGTTGGCACTTCCGGGTCTTCTGAATGCCGTATCCATCTTGTTCTCGGTGGAGAAGCTGCTAAGACTGTCGTGAGACGGACGACGGATGCGAACGGTGCCGGGGGTGCTCGGGGTTCCGAAGCTCGACAGTGACTTGTCAGAAGTGGCCTTGGTCTTTGCCAGGAGCATCTCGTCGATCGCCTCGGCAGTCAAGGAAGTCTGGGCGCCAGAGTCGGACATGGGAGCCGCTGGCTTGCGCGCAGGTCGGTTGTTGGCGTTGGTCGAGATCTCCTTGAATGGCCGCTGGGACTCGGGAGTCTCGGACAGCCGAGTCTCGCTGGGCGATTGTCTGGTCTCATCCTCCGCGATGATGGGACTGTCGTTAGCCTTGTTCTTGCCCCGGCCGAAGACGGAGTTCATCAGAGCATTCTTGGAAGGCGTCCTTGGTGCCTCCTTCTCATCAAACGGAGAATCCATGTCGCGGGGGAGGATAAAGGCGTCCCGCTTCGGGCTTCTAGGCGAAATGGGTTGCGTCTCAATCGACTCGATAGTAGAGAAAGCAAAATTGGGCTTGGGCGCCATAGGTTCCGGCGCGACAACAGGCTCTACGTGCTGAGACAAGACAGAAGAGAAATCCAGCTCAGGAGGAGGGCTGGCAAGAGGCTCAACGTGCTCAGAGTGAATATCGGAGTACACAAGTACAGCGGGAAGAGGTGCAGGAGTCTCAGGCTCTGCCTTGGGCTCAATGTCCTCAGACGAGATGGAGGATAGGCTGAGAGCGGGCGGCGCCGGTGGCGGCATCTCCGGCTCCGCGAGAGGCTCAATGTCCGCGAAAGAAATCGAAGACAAGGTGAGTGCTGGCGCAGGCTCGGCCTTGGGTTCAATACCTTCAGAGGAGATTGGTGTAAGGCTGAGGACAGGTACGGGGACAACCGCTTCAGGTTCCGCGAGAGGCTCGATGTTCTCGGCCGCAATCAACGAAAACGAAAGAGTCGGCACCTTGGGAATGATCTCAGGCTCCGCTCTGGGCTCAACACCCTCTGCCACGATGGACGAAAGGCTAAGAGCGGGAGGCAGGACTTCAGGCTCTGCTCGTGGCTCGAGGTTATGAGAGTAAAGGGCTGAGAGACTAAGGACAGGCGCTGGAAGAACAACTTCGGGCTCAGCCTTGGGCTCGACGTGCTCCGCGGTGATCGCCGAGAGGCTGAGGCTAGGCGTAACAACCGGAACCTCTGGCTCTTCTCTCGGCTCTACGTTCTCGGACGCGATTGAAGACAGGGTAAGGGTCGGTGATGGCACTGGTGCTGGCACCGGGATAGGAGCAGGGGCAACTGCAGAGGCTCGAGACTCCTCGGGGTCTTCCTTGGGCTCGATGTTCTCGGACACCAAAGCTGACAAGGTGAGATCGGGCACGGGGAGGGCGATCTCGGGCTCAGCAACCGGCTCAAGGTTGTACGAGTGCAGAGCGGAGAGACTGAGAGCCGGAGGCGGCACCTCTGGCTCAGCAACCGGCTTTAGGTCGTGAGCATGCAACGCCGAAAGAGTGAGAGTCGGAGGCGGCGTCTCAGGCTCGGCCACAGGCTCGAGGTTGTGGGCATGAAGGGCCGACAGGCTGAGGACGGGAGGTGGCACCTCTGGCTCAGCAACAGGTTCGACCGCCTCTGACAAGTAAGTTGAGATGCTCAGCGTCGGAGGCGGCACTTCGGGCTCGGCCTTTGGCTCAACGTTCTCCGAGACAAGAGGCGTGAAAGCCAAGACGGGTGCTGGCGGCACAATCTCGGGCTCTGCCTTGGGCTCAACAGCTTCAGAAACCAGAGACGTCATGGTGAGCTCAGGCGGTGCAGCAGGAGGCGTCTCGGGCTCGAGAACGGGCTCAATATCTTGAGCATCAATCAAGGAGAGGCTGAGCTCGGGTGGCGGCGGCAGAATGTAGTGATTGGGAAGGGATGGCGGCATCGGGAACTGTGCCAGCTTCGCATCCATGTCTGCATCATGCTGGGCACCAGCATCGCTGTAGGAGAGTGTCGACAACGGGCGGGAACGAATTCCATCGGCGTCGTCAGCCGATAATTGGCGTGAAATTTGCTGGGCAGCCAACATGGATCCCACTGACACGCTCCTATGATCATGAACCACACTGACTGGTGAGAGCGGAGGCGAGTCCGTCATAGGCTCCGTCATCATACCACTGTCGACCATCATGGGCCTGGAAGCTGCGGCCTTCTTAACAGGGTCAGTCATATTGCTGCCGTCAACCATGTCATGAGACAAGGTGGGAACGGACGGCGTCGAGGTTGCAGCCATATCTGTAGAGTCGCCCGTGGCGGATCTCGCGCGGTTGGATATCTCCTCAACAGACTCAGCATCACTGTTCTCAAGGTCGGCAAGCTCTGCGAACAAGCTCTGGCCTCCGGCCTGGGGTGTTCCCACAGCGCTACCCGTGGCAGTACTGGCAGGGCTACTCTGGAAGCTTGGTTCCTCGCTCAGCTGTCTTGACCGGCGGTTCATGATACCTCGGCTGAGCTTAACGCGCATGCGTTGGTGTGAGTGTTGCGACGTCGGCGTCCTGTACTCGATGTATTCTTCGTCTTCGTCGGCCGAGGTAGACGCCGTACTGTCGTATGAGTTTCGGCCGCCAGCCATGGCAAGAGTCTGGGGCCGCAGCTCACGGCCCTTAGATGGGCTTTCGGTCTCAGTCTCGGTGTCGTCGTCACCGGAGAAGTCCTCGATACCCGTCTGGAAGTCCTCCGTCTCCGTTCCACGCTCATTGGCAGTCTCGAAGGCAGCATCGCTGGTCTCGTTCGCCGTCTCAAACTGGTCACTGACATCCGTGAATTGAGGTCTGTAGCTGCTGCCAGGTCTGCTGTTCGGTCTACGGATAGTGGAGTTCGAGCGAGCGGTTGGCGAAGTTCTGGGGCTACCGATTTCCGTCGCCTCTTCCCAGTCTGGGTCGTCTTGGTAAACCTCGTTTCTGCTGCTTCGGTGGCCGCCAAGCAAGCCGCGTGAAGGCTTCTTGAACTCCCTCGACTCAACCTTGCGGTTGCGACGAGCGGGAGCAGGTGCAGCATCGGTACGCAGCTTCTCCAGTTCATCGCGCGTGTCCTGGAGCAGTCGCTTAAGCTCGAGCTTCTCGGTCTTCTCGCGGTGGATAACAGTCTTCTGGCTCTGGATTGTCCGCTGGGCATGCAAGAGAGAGCTCTTGAGCGTCTCAGACTCCAACATGGCATGGCGAGGAGTGCCCTTGATAGGCGATGGCGGGGGGGAGTGCTCGGGAGTAAAACCGTCTGTCGCAGCCTCCAAGTCCTCGTCACTGACGCCACGGACAAAGTCGCGATCAGACATACGACCACGCTGTACCGAAATGGCCTTGGCAAGCTCCGTATTTTGGCTCATGAGGTCGTCCACCTTGCGTCGCAAGGTATTCCTCTCGGTTTCGGCCGAGGCGGCATTTCGCTTAGCAGTGGTCAAGTCCAGGTCAAGATGCTTCACAGCACGTTCGTGCTCCTCGGCGAGCTTGGCAAGTGAGACCTTAGCTTCATCAAGCTCCTTCTGCACCGAGTTCTTCTCCGCTTGGAGGACATTCAAGCTCTGCGACAGCTTCTTTTCTCGGTCTGCAGCATCCTTTTGGGCGGAAATCAGGTCATGGACTTGGGTCTCTAAATTCCAGTTCTCGTCCTTGTATCTGTTCTCGCTTTCGTCCAGCGTCTTGATGCGTTGCTGGAAGTTCTCGTTCTCGATCTCCAGCCTGGACTTGTCGACCTTGATGTCGCGCAGCTCCTCGTCCTTCTCGGAGAGGAGCGACTGCAGGTTGCGGACCTGGGCAATCAGGGATGTGCTGATTTCGGCGGCGAATTCGATGTCGTGAATGCGATTGGCGGGCTGGTTTCTAACTTTGCGGTTCGGGATATTGAGCTTGGAGGGCGATCCAGTGGCCTGAACCTCGAGCTTCTCGAACTTGGACGGACTGACGGAGCGCTGCATCCCGGTTAGAAGTGAAATGCGCCAGGCAAGTGCGCAAACTTACTCTTCCTATCCTTCCGTCGGGCACGTAGGGCGAGCCTCCAGCAGCTTCGTTGCTGGGGACCCTCTGCTTGGGCAAGAATGCCCTGGCAGTCTCTCGAGCAACATCTTGGTACTCCTTCTGGATATCGACGAGCTTGGCGCGTAGTTCAGGTGCAAGTTCTCCTTCTGCCTCCTGCTCTTCCACCTCCTTCAACCGCTCGGCAAGTTCCTTGCGCTGTTGCACAAGGGCGGTTCCCAGCTTTCCGGCTTCGTCAAGGCGTCGTTCGGTGTCGGCGATGTGCGCCTGCAATGCGCGCTTGGCCTGGTCCGGTGATGAACCAGCTCCAAGGGCGAAGGATTGGTTGTCGAAGCCGGAGTAGCGATGATGGGCGGGTCCAGACGGCGAGATAAAGGGGTCGTTCGCATCCGCATCAGCGGGCGGCAGATGGGGTTTATCGACGGCAAGTGAGGTAGCCATGTTGATGGGAAACAATGGGGGATGCCGCCGTCAGATACGTTGTGGCGACATCCAGTGCGAGAATCCGCGGTGCGTCGTGTTATCGGGTCGGTCGCTGATGCGTGGTTGTAAACAAACGGTGGTCGCGATCGTCGGCCGAATCACGCAAACACCAGTGGAGGTTGCCGGAGGCAATCCAACGAGGATGAAGCGATGGATGCAACGCAAGCGCGGGGCGTGCAGAGCCGGCTGCCCGTCTACAGAGGGTGGGAGATGTCGTCACCCACGCGGGAGAGAAAAGCGAGGGGATGGGGGCGGGGGGGAAAAAAAGAGGGGAGAACGAGAGGGAGAGAGATTGAGGGCGTCGTCGTCGTCGTCGAGTTGGTCGGAAGGGTGTCGAAAAAGGGAAGTAGGTGGAAAAGAGGGAACGGGGGGGTGGGTGTGTGATGTTTTTTGTTGACTTGACTTTGTTGTTTGTGTTTCCCCTCCGCAGCTGAGGACGGGAGCTGTGTTGTTGACTGGAATGCGGTCCCCAGTGGTTCCTTACCGGTACGCAGGCGCAGGCGCAGGTGCAGGCCGATGGATGTGTGATCGGGCGGCTGTCGTGCAGAGAAAATATGCGCTACCTCCAGGTTTACGCGACCAGCAGAAGAGAGCAGAGGCAAGCAAGGCAGTGCCTGTCTGCTTTGTTGTTTGGACTTGAGTCGCCGCACGGGGGATGCAGCTAAGACGGATGAGACGGGGTTGTGGGATGAGCTAGACGCGCCCGCACCTTGTTTTTCGGCCTAGGTTGTTGCTGCTTGCTGCGCTAGAACTTCAGGTTGGCGCTGTATTCTCTGGTCTCTTCTTTTTCCGTCCCTTTTTTTTCTCTATGTTCCCTCCACGTGCGAAGACACACAGACACTTGCGTATCTGCTGGGGTGAGCTGAAGAAGATCCGGACGAAGGAAGCTTAAATAGAAGTCGGTGCTCGGAAAACCACAAAAAACCCCGGGGTCGGATGGTGGTCGGTGTCAACGGGGAAACACAACGAGGACTAAACGGCGAATAATAAGACAATGATATTATTAGGGAAAGGTCTGCCGTTTCCCGTTTCCCGTGAGTCTCGGCGCGCGGGCGGACGATGCCAGGGGAAGAAAAAGCAAATGAGCTGGCGTGTTCGGGGAGAGCAGAGGTCTCAGATGAGAGTATTCTGCTGTCGATTATGGGCGGGCGGTGCGTGATACGAAGCGGCGCGCGGCGGTGAACGGCTATGTGGGCGGACTGGTGCGGTGGCCTTGTTCGGAGTAACCCCTCTCTGACTCTACTCTAGCTCCCAAGGTGGTGGTGGTAGGTAGCTCCAATTGGTGGTGAGGTGGTATTCGCAAAGGTCGCAAACCGATCGGTCGGGAAGACAATTTGACGTGTGTGTGAGAGGCTGAGGCGGGAGATGCGACGGCGGTGGCGGAGACACACCCGCGCAGATGCAGTCTTGAAGAGAAGGACAAGAAGAATAACGAAAAAACCGAGTAAACAGAAAGAGTAAAGGTACTTCGTAGTGAGTGAATAAGGTCGGGACAGCCGCAGGTAAGATACCTGTAACGACTTTCTGCTGGTGTAGGGAAGGTGGGTGTAAAGCCAAGGCCAAAAAAAAAAAAAAAAAAAGTAAATTAATAGAAACAAAACCAAAAGAGGCTGAGAAGTCCTGAACCAGCACGGAAAGGAAAAAAGAAAGGAACCAAGGATGAGTGAGAGATTGTTACGTCTTCAAACAAAGGTATTCCTTTCTGTTCCCCTACGCTGCTTGGTAGTCTTCTCCAGTCTTATCTTTCTGGGGGTCCTCCAATTGAGAGTACTCGACGTCGCGCGAAGCACAACGACGATTCAATGTCGAACTGGTGACGCGCCAGGAAAGAGGCAAAAGAAGGAGGGACGAAAAGTGACGGTCGGCGGGTGTCGGCGTCGGCAGGAGAAGGAGACGGGACACACGACGAGGAGGGGAAAGGGAGGAGAAGGAGGGATGGGATGGGATGGGATGGGATGGGATGGGATGGAGGGAGAGACGTGGAAGGGGTTAGTAATTAATTTAGTAGACGAGAAGAACCACGACGAGGGAAAGAGAGAAAGTGGAAAAGAGGGAGGATCCTCTCTTGAGAATCTTCTTCTCATTGCGTTCCTTACGTTCCCCTCCAGGCACAAGAAGGGATGGATACTTCACATCTGTACGGGCACATTGCACATTGCACACTGCACATTGATTAAACCAGACCGGGACTGGGCTGACCGGGGCCCAGGCTTCTTGCTGGCGGGCAAGAGAGGTCTGTCCGTCCCCCATCCGTTCTAGCACACCTACCTAGCAAGCAACGAAAGAGACGAGAGACCCGTTGCAATGTTGCTGTTCCCGAGCCTTGTGCCTGTCAATTAGGCGTTCATGCCTGTTGGGGGGACCCAGGGCATTTGCCAGGTCTCACTCAATGTCCCCTGGTCTAGGGTTCCACCGTGGAGCAGGCCAGTTGGCAACATGCCTGCGTCCGTGACTGTGCAACTGCACAACTTCGGGTACCTTGCAGTTGTGGATTGATGCCAATGTGTTGTGTGCGTGTGCGTGTGCGTGTGCGCGTTGTGTAGGGAGTACGATGGCATACAAACCCATTTCCACGTATCCATTTCATTTTGGTGTGACTGACGTCTCGCGCGGATACTTATCGATTAATGTGCTCTGATCCAGCCATGGCGCGCCAGCCAGCCATCAGCCGCCGCCAGTTCGACAGCACATCGCCAAACTAGCAAGGCACTTTGTCACGTAGATGCATGGCATGCTTGAGCCGCACCCTCGTCAAGTTTGCTATTTCCTCTTGTGCCAGCCCGCCACGGCTCGGCCAAGCTCCCAGACAAACCAGGGCCGGCGGCCGGTCACCGTCCATCATCATCACCAGCTCAGCGCTCACCTGGAAAAGCCTCCAATTTCAGCATGCCTTAGCGAAGGCCACTGGGCTCCATTCATCGAGGCGCTGCGAAACCACCGTGACGGCATATGCAGGGACGAGGGATGGAGAGGGGAGCTCAGGAGTCAGCTTCAACGGGTCGCGCGTGACGGTACGAATGCAGATGCTGTACGGATTGGTACACACAGCTGAGTACTGCATGCAGAGGACGAGCTGCGCAGTCAAGAGTTGGCATCAACATACAGCTGTTTTACCATGGCTTCATGCATCATCGAGGGGGCGGCTCTATTCGTTCATCCAATGCCGTTGCGTCCTCAGCGCCAGACACTCTTGGAGCTGTTGATTCCGTGCCCGCATGCGTAGCCAATCCAGATGGCCGATTCCAACAACACAGCCGCATCCTCACACACACATGCCATAGGTCGTAGTCATCCTCGACACACAGCTTTCCCTCTCCCTCCGTCAGGAACACCAACCAGTCCCTTCATCCGTCCCTCCCCACGAACCCCCAAGGCGCTCCCCAGCATGCCTGCTCGCTCATGCACGCAATCAGTCATATCATACTACGTATGTATAGCTCATCGCATGACATCGCAACAACAAGCAAGGCATCGTCCATTCATCCTCGCTCGCTTGTGCACCCTTCCCCGCCAATCAATGCCGCCATATCGCATCGCCTCAAAACAAAGAACACGCGCCCAGGTGGTCTTTTTTCGGGGTCGACTTGTTCGGCCGCATAACTTTGGCCAATCTTAGCCCAGGTGTACCGCTAGCCAGTTCTGGGAAGCTCATCCTTGCAAGGCCCTCCGCTCGTGACGCCCCTGTCGAGGCCTGTCTCTGGCCAATCGACCCCTTGTCTTCCAGCCTCCCGATTTTTCTAGTTGGCAGCTGGCTTCGGCGCGAACTCAGAACGCTGCTGAAGTCCCACTTGTCACCTGATGAGATTTGCCTCCCGCTGCGGGCCCCAAGCTCAAGCCACTCGCTTTGTCATCTTTGTGGCTGGATCTTCTGCCTTCTAGAAGGCATTGTTGGACCCGACGATTTGCGATCGCCATCTAAGCTAAAGAAGTGTCCAAGGATAACCCAAACTTCACTCCAACTACCGACGTTACCTAGTATCAGCTGTGTGGATCGACGAAGCGCTCCTAGAATCATTGACAAGCACCACAACTTCAATCAAAGCCACCCATCTCGCATTGAACGGACGTACGCGAGTGAGGAAGAACCGTATTCATCGTCAGCAATGGCCGATAGCTCGGCACCTGCAGCCGATGCCCCCGTCGCCGTCTTCAAGCGACGAGGCGCAAAGGGCAAGGCAAACATCCGCAAGAGGCCTGCAACACCGCCACCGGCCAACAGCGACTCCGACTCAGACTATTCATCCTCTGAAGATGAAGCAGGCCAGCGGGTCAAGAGGCGCAAGAAGAACACGGGCGCCATTACAGCGTCATCCAAGGACCACATCACATCAAATAAGGACCTATCCGCCACAGTCTACACTGCCGACCGCAGTGTGCCTATAACGGACTCCAACGATGCCACGAAGCACAGCAACTGGTACGACGAGGACGGCAAGGAAGCACTTTCTTCGAAAAACCTACTAGGCACTACGCGCGCCGCAGCAAGGGGGTCGCAAGCCCCCGACGGCACATACAAGGGTCTTGCGAACCAGACATCCTTCATCACGAAGAACCCGGACGCACCAAACAGGACGGTCGGGCCCATCAAGGCGCCCACGAACATCAGAACCATCACAGTTACCGACTTCGCCCCCGACGTGTGCAAGGACTACAAGCAGACGGGCTTCTGCGGTTTCGGCGACAACTGCAAATTCCTCCACGCGCGCGAGGACTACAAGCAAGGGTGGCAGCTCGACAAGGAATGGGAGAACGTCACCAAAGGGAAGAAGAACATCGGGGGCACCGTGGTCGCCAGCGCGGACCGGACCAAGGCGGATATTGACGAGGACGACGACGAAGAGGCCATGCTGGAGAACATACCCTTCGCGTGCATCATCTGCAAGGAGCCGTACAAGGCGCCCATCATCACGAGGTGCGGGCATTACTTTTGCGAGCCCTGCGCGCTCAAGAGGTATAGGAAGGACCCGACGTGCGCCGCATGCGGGTCGGGCACGAACGGTGTCTTCAACTCTGCGTCGCGGTTGAAGAAGTTGCTGGAGCGGAAGCGAGAGCGCGCGGCCAAGAGACGCCAAGAGGCGATAGAGGCAGGGGAGGAAGTGAGCGATGAGGAGGAAGAATAGGAGGATGAAACGAAACAAAGATACCAATGACCCCTCGAGGCTGAATACAACACGGCCCTGGGCCTATGTACCAGGATTGAACCTACTCTTAGCGATGCCTTTGATTGCCTTCTGTGACTATGCTTGCCTCTGACCGAGGAACTCCATCGACGAGCACACCAAGATCCCAGTCGGATTCTTCTCCTGTTGTTTGTCAGTGACCAAATGCTTCCGTCAGGTTATCCTTTTACGATTCCAGAATGCAGGGCCGTCCTGTATCGTGCAGTCCCCCATTCCAAGCGGGAACATTCTCAACCAGCAGCCATCGACGAGACAACTCTTTGGTTTGGACTTTGCGTTGGGACTTCATGTCAATAGAGTGAGTGTAAAGAACGTGGCACCAAACCAAAGGCAAGATTACCTGATTGGCTTTGTAGAAGAGAAGCCATCTGCAGCCTAAATCAGTTGGCACTTGAACCCGACGTCTTCCGCGCCCTTTTACTCTCTCCCTTTGCTTTCAAACTCGCGTAACGTGCAAATTTCTTCAGTTGTTCTCCCACGTAATGCAACTTCGCCATCCGCATCATGACTAACGCCCTTTCTTCCCTTCGATTAAGTAGCGACGCAAAACGGGACAAGCCGTCGCCCAAACCCCCGAGGCTAAGCGCATCTCCTGGCTTTCTCAGTGACACCGACCCCTCGGATAAGCTCCGAGCCTTGGATGGACGCCTATCGGCATATGCTGGTCAACATCAGGACACACGTGTATCTGGACGCTAAATAGTTGACGATCAGAGTCACCCAGGTATTAGTCCTTTCTCACATCCTACGTCTCAAGTATGGCATAAGGTCAAGGACTTTGGTGTCAAAGATGCCAGAACCGGAGCTTGACACAACCGTAAAGTCGCATCGATAGCCTGATGAACGAGATAATGAGGCCAACAGCTGCAGACTTTATTGCCAACTTCACTAGCATCGGCTCCATCCAGGGAATGCCCAAGTCTAGGATGTGCTCCGAAAGTTACAACACCGCCTTGCTCTCATGCAGACCAGTCCGTAGTCCGTTCATTTTGGTTATCACGAGTGTGATCTGGAGCTTGTGTACAACACATGCTGAAAGACGGGACCGACAGCTATTCTTCCATCTATGCCCTCAAAGTCTGGTGTTGATTCGACCATGTGCGTGTCCGAGAACAGACACACCGTCAGTCAGAGAGAGGAGGCATGCGAGCGGATGCTCTACGTCAATAACGCTCCGACTACTGCCCTTTACAACATAAGCTTCGAATCTATGATTGTATTAGTATCCCTATGGGTACTGAGCTTTGCTTGCCGATATGTTGTGAGAGTATCATCTTGTACACCGACAGAGATACTAGCTCCGGCCTTGAGGCTACGCGTGACCGAGAAGCAAGTAACATACGGACGTCCAGCACTTGGGTATACCATGATTGCGGCGACCTGTTTGGTGCTGCTAACTTCTCGAGAAATCTTCTATGCGCCGCACCGCAATATGGCAAGTACTCGCATAAAGGCCTCGGCGGTAGCGGTGACATTGTGACGTCCCGTCCCAGCATAGGCTACACGTCATTCTCGACGTGCCCTGTCAGCAATACGACTGCTGGAGGGGAAATGATGCTGAAATGTGGAATATGGCTTGTGGCTGAGGAAGGTGACAACATTGCATTGTTGCCGCTAACCCATCGCTGGGAACCCAGTACTCTGAGTGCATGAGCAGTTTGGTGCATAACAGCGCGTACTGTCCTGGGACAACATACAATTAGGAGTACACCGAGGACATTCAAAATGAAGCGCTATGATCATAAGAATTGTTTCTCATAGTGCTTCTACCAACTAGTTGCGAGCTTCGATCGGCGATCCTGTGTTGACGAGTATTGCAATCCTGAACAATGAAGAAGTTATGTACATAGTTACGATGCTCTGATATCCTTATATCTTCGATCGCGCAGCTTTGGGGCATTCCTGTGGTTTCCCAGGTGGGGACCGGATGGCTAGGTGTAGGTCCTTGAGTAGACTACGACTGAAAGTAACACCGAAGGCATTGAACAGCAGAGCCCATAACACTAGGAGTGACGATTTAGCATGCCCCAGAGATTCAGAAAGCCGTCAGACTCGTCAGCCCATCCTGCTTCCTCGTACATGAAATCTGGGTCCTGCGCGACAAACCATAAAGACCACACGAAGCCCCTGACTCCTTCCTACACGGAGCCATACCCTGCCACGGTCAGCCCATTGCTCGTTGGTGACAACTTTGACCCAACGGTCGAAGATGTAGGGATCTTCCCGGAGCCCGGTGCGTGGATTCTCGGGCATAGCCAGAATGTTGTCGATGCTCTGCTGGTCGAGCATCAGACAGAGGCGAAAACGCGAGTTAGGCGCTTGTGAAGGATTTCATCGTCAGCGTATTGTTTGGCGTAAATGGCGAGCCGGTCGATGGCTTTCGCAAATGCCTCGTCAGAGCCTGGAGTGTAGATAGTACGGAAGATGGTGAAGCCCCAGCAATAGGGATAATTATGACTTTCATCATAGCGGGCGATGGATAGCAAGTCGTGTCTTGGTGTACGTCGCATTTCATGGTCTCGAATGAAGCGAGCTTCTGGTTTGGCTATCGCCATCTCAATGGGCTGGAAGGTCGCCATCGTTTCTTATTTGCGCAAGTTATGTGTGCAAGGGCAGACGATGGGAGGAGAGGAGACGGATGAGTTTCTGTAGATGGTAACCGTGATCTAGCGTTCATAGCCAACATGTCACGTAAACACTGCCCGTATTGCAAGAAGGATAACTTTCTCTTTTGTTAAACTGATCGTCGGCCGCCATAGAAGCCTGGGACCAAAGAAGTTCTAAACGAGTATGGTACCAGAGCATTGCTGTCTAAAGTTGATCTTGCGCCCCGCGAGAATAAGCAGGACGGGGGACTCTCGTGTTGAATCATCATTTCCGTGGTCTGATTATGTATGTGTTGTTGTGTATATATGAACCTCTGTGTGTGAGTGTATTCTGGAAATTCTGCTTCCTTTCGTGCAATTCCGATGTGTAAGCAAGCGACATTTATTTCTTGCAGGCCAACCTTGGCTCGAATGTGCCGTTTTGGCAAGTAATGAATATGTCGGCCCGGAGCCGTTCCCGTGAGGGTATGAACGCTCCCCGAGAGGAGGCCCAAAAGCCCCATTCCGGAGGATGCGGTCCTCTCGGGCTTCCTAAGCGTGGCGACTGCGGATCGGAGGCGAGATACGGCTCGGGGGTGCGGCGGTAGCGGGGCTGGGTGGATGAACCAGGTGCACGGTTCGAATGGCGCAGTTACGCAGGTGCAGCTCCTGCTGTTGGTGAGGTGCCTCCCGCAGCAGATTCCGTCACTCTGGTGCCTCCAACGGCCCCGATAAGATAAGCCGCCTACCAGGCTTGGCCGCACAGGCAGGCGGCAACCCCGCCACCATGTACCCTGTCCAATCGTGAGACAACCCCGCCATCCATGTGATCGCCTGGAACAGCTGCCACAGCTTGACTCCCAGTCACCGACATCAGGCGGAACCTTTGCGGACTACATCATTCAGAGTGCCGGCAGTGGAGAGAACGTTCTGCTTTACGCTTATCAACCGATCTTCTCTTCCTTCCAGCTAGATAGACACAGCAGCGTGCACACGCATCATCACGAAGCAACGATACGTATACAGACCATCAGCAGCTTAACAATACAACGGCTACACCGACTCGACTGTCCAAGCTCCTTCTCCTCGGTCAGCTTCGCAACTAGCCATGAATCTCCTCTACTCCACCGTGAACACCCTCCGCGACCGGTACACGCCGGTCTCGCACAAGTCAACCTTCCGCCAGACTGGTCAAATCACCCCCGAAGAGTTCGTCGCTGCCGGCGACTACCTCGTCTACAAGTTTCCCACCTGGTCTTGGGGCGATGCCGACTCGGACAGCCGTCGCGTCAACTACCTGCCCGCTGGGAAGCAGTTTCTCGTTACGCGCAACGTTCCCTGCAACCGCCGACTCGATGACGACTTCGCCGGCGACGCGGGCCACGAGGAGGCCGTCGTTGAGGGCGGTAAGGGCTCCGCGGGCGGCGGCGACGACGATGAGGACGGTTGGCTGCGCACAGGCGGGCTGGCAAGCTCGCAGCCGTTGAAGGTGAAGGAGGTGCGGACAGTGGACGACTCTGGGAATGTTGGGGAGAGGGAGGTTGTGGATGACGATGAGATTCCGGATATGGAGGACGAGGACGACGACGAGGCCATCATCCGCGATGCGGGAGACAGCGGAAAGAATAGGTATGCGATGCCCGTCACATTTGTCTGAGATGATTCTGACCCCTTGCGACGCAGCGGCCGCCGGACATACACTCTGTACATCATGTACTCGACCTACTACCGCACGCCCCGCCTCTACCTCTCGGGCTACTCGCCCAACAACCAGCCGTTGCCGCCGCACGCGATGATGGACGACATCGTGGGCGACTACAAGGACAAGACGGTGACGCTCGAGGACTTCCCCTTCTTCGCCAACAACATCAAGATGGCGAGCGTGCACCCGTGCAAGCACGCGTCTGTGATGAAGACGCTACTCGACCGCGCTGACGCGGCACTACGTATCCGTCGCGAAAAGCTGCGTGCGGGCCGAGCTGTCGGCGGGGACCAGGGGATGGAGGGCCTCGTCGACGAGCTGGGACGGCTCGATGTGCGCGACGCCCAAGCTGCTGCCGATAAGAACGACGAGTGGGAAGAGGTGGAGCAGAGTGAGGTCGACGAACAGGAGGTTGCGATCCGGGTGGACCAGTACCTCGTTGTTTTCCTAAAGGTAACGTTTTTTTCCGAGTCTCTATTATCCGATAATGGAGAGATGCTAACAGGTTGCAGTTCATGGCTAGCGTGACTCCCGGTATCGAGCACGACTTCACGATGGGAGTATAAACCACGATTTTTCCTCCCACGAATATAGCTTCTGGGTCCGGGGCCCTTTCATTCTCTGTTTTGTTACTGGTCTTACGGGCTTGGGCAACTGGTGTGGCATGAATTTCCTATGTCATTGGATTATCGGGGGCGAGTTTTAGATTTACGGGACTGACTTGCGACGGCGATTACGAAGAATTCAGTAGACTACAAAGTCAAGACGGTATTATTCCGCTATATTTTTATTTTATTTCTTACATGACAGAAGTTGAGGCTGGCTGTGTTGTATTTGTCTACGATGACCTTGTGGTGATGTGACGAAATAATGGCAGAAATACTAGTAACGAGCATTCCTCAACTGGCTGTAACCTGATGAAGAAGAGATATGTGGATATATGCTCTCCACCATGTCCAGTTCTTATGAGCCGTGTCAAAAACAGTGTATGTAGTAATTGTTCCCCACATGGTGTTGTTCTGATGGAAGCTTCTTCGAGGTAACAGGAACGAAAAAGAAGACTCGGAGATGGCCTATACTAATCTTTCTCACCCGATATAGTTCCTCAAAGAGCAAACATGATAAGATTTAGGAGAGGGCGAAGCTGCCTTGTGAGCCTTTCGAGACGTATTGAACATCCATACGACTGGGCTCGTTGTCGTTGACTATTCTGGGGCAGAACGTCCACCGGCCGAACTAGTCCTTCTGATGATCCCTAGGGCTGTGTAGCTCATGTCCGCTCTATGCAGGAAGTCAGTGGGCTTCTTCTGTCTTATGGCCCGGGCTTATTTCATGGGAAATCTATACCTGAGGGCCTGTTGCGCCACGGGATCTGGCAATCATACCTGTGATACTATATCCTCCTTGCTGAGCGGGCTTTGCTCCAACTTCGGCCCTCCTTGTGTCTGGGAAGAATTGAAGGTTCACGTAGAACTTTTGTCATGACGAGCCTGGTGGTGGAAAGGGGGGTAGAGATTGCACTTGGGCATCACGTTGGAGGCAGAACCGCAAGCGGTAACGTGCCCTTCTTCTTCCCTGGGACAAATAGTGCGCTCAAGACAATCATTGGACCAAGTTTATGATTGTCGCGTCTTCCAGAATCGGAACTCGGCCCTTGTGTTTACAGTACAGTTCATGACAGTACGCTTTTGATATCGCAATCTCGATTCTTATGATTGCAACCCACTTAAGAGCGCTGTGAAGCCTTTTCAGCACATCAACTGACATGGATTGGTCATGTCCTCCTAGAGAATGGCTAGAAATCAGCTGTGTTCATGGTCCCAAGCCATCCTACAGTGACGGACTCGAGTGTTCGTCTTGCCAAAGCGGCCCCGGCGCGATGCGTCTTATTGTCTCTTCCAGTGGTCAATAAAATAGCAAAGCTTCCATTTCTCTTGCAGTGCAAAAGACGCATAGGCTGTACGGTGAGATGCTGAAGGTTCCTAGAGTACTCATGTCGCAGGATACACATCTAAGTTAGGCCGCCTCCACGTTGGAACCCGCACTCTCAAGCCCGTTTTGACTCCCACGCCTGTCTTACTTGCTTAAAAGGAAGAGATGCCCGCCTCATTCGAGGAAGGTTGTGAGACAAGAAAGTTTAACAGCCAAAGGAGACGGTTGTCTCTCTTGTCTTAGCGACCGCCATCCTTATCTACCCCAATATTGTTGCATACTATGTTGGTAGTGCTGTACGACCTTTTAGTGGAAGGCTCGTTATGATGTTTTCTGTTATTGGAATAGCTGCAATAGGTAATACACTCTGAGTATCGAATATGTACCGAGAAGGTAGTGTGGTAGGGGTTTATAAACTATATGTTTAGTGTCCGTTAAAATCTCCGACGCAGGCATCATATTGACATAGAGGCCAAAATCTAGGCTGTTCGAGGAACGATCTGTACTACAAATACAGCTATTAGAACCGTAAGCAGCTAAGAATATGTAGACGGCTTTACCAGCGATCAAGCGGAGTAACTTGGGTCAGACCATAGATAACAGCATCATCCCTACTGAACAGGGGCCAGGGCTCGTTTGATAGAGAGCCCCAACGAGATTTCTCTAAGTACTGGCGCTTGGTGATTGCTCGTTGGTTGCTAAAGTGATGACAGCCAGATAGCGTTAGCTGCTATGTAATTACTACTGATGGAGGTTATCTAAAACGGGCAGGACTGGCTCAAGGAGATTGAAGAAGCATGCCTGCGCTTGAGAAACAGCGTCCATTTCTACAGTCTTCATTCCACGCTGTGACCTGCTGTCCAACGCTTCTCTCATATTTCAACAAATAAACTATAGCCGCAAAGATATACCCTACTCCCAAGGAGATTGAAGCTGCCGTCAAGGCGAACCGCGCGCATATCGCAGGGCACAATCGCCGCATCCTTGAGGTTTACGGTATGCCCGTCAGACTGTACAATTTGCGGCAGGTTGTCCTAACATACCTCAGTGCCTATGATAACCACTGCAGAACCTGGCCCAGATGACTTCGACGAGGACGAGGACATGAACGAGCTATGAATCCAAAGCCTTGAGCCTATCTTTGACCCACGCCTCAAGGATCTCATCTCAACGCTGTAAGAAGTTCTCATTCGCTGGGATGAACTTGCGTCTGTCTACGACCTTGACGGGACAGATGGGAATCCTAGTATGGAAAGCGCAGCTCATAGCGAGGAGTAGTTTCCCCACCTAGAACAAGCCCTCAAGAAGACATGTCTCAAGGAGGTCCAGGAGAGTATTACAATCCCCAAGGAGCTCCGCATTCTAGCCGAACATGTCAAGGCTCTCACCGGACCGGGATTTACAGCGCACAAGTCGAGATGTCAGACATCCTTTTGGCCGGGTATTTTCCATGGTTCTGATGTAGCTGAAGAGATTGCTAAGACGGTTAAGACTCCCGAGGAGATCAGCCTGATTGCCGTTAACAAGGGCTGGAAGTGTGCTACTGGGTGGGAGCCAGGGTACGGTTATGAGTGTTACTTCTACATTGTTTGCTGTCGTAAGGCTGTCCAACCGGGGCAAGATGCCTCCTCCGAGGCCCGGAGCTGGAAATATACGTCGGCGGACCCAATGGATTTTGGTATGTTTGGCACGATTCCCGATTTATTGGCGTGGTATCGTCGGTATCGTGAGAAGGCAGTGCCTGAAGCGTCTGGCTTGAGGGGAGAAGACTTTTTGAATGGCGACATTTTTCAATAAATTTCTCGCCTTATGGAGGCATCTCAGACTGAACAGGTCTTGTCGGGAGGGGCTCAAAGACTGTCGTCTTCGTCGCTAACCGAAGCAAAAAACGTACACCTTGACCAAAGAGCAAAACAAAAACATACAACACCAGGTATTCGCTGGTCGTCACCGACCCAACTACTAATCCGGCCCTCACTGGCTTATCTATGGGAGAGCGGACGGGATCCCGAGTTTTCCAGTGGGTATGGTCGTATGTGGCAGTTTTGAGAGGTGACACGACTATATTGGTTGCGGATGGTTTGCTTCACCAGATTCGACAGAGTGAGGGCTCTTCACGCAGACCTGCTCCGCTCGCCTGTCCTGACATGCGGCTGAGGTTGAGATGGTGTGAAGATTGTAAAAATCCGGGACGCTTGTGATTGGTTTTCGGCGTATTCAGAGTGATTATCCTGGAAAGTATGAGGGTGAGTTGCAGAAGATCTGAATCAGTAATATACCAACCTAAAACGAACACCACAACGCGGCCGTCCCTGTCTGACTCTGATTCTCTTGCTGAGAGGTACTGAGTTTATAAATTAGAAAGCACTTGGATTATAACAGCGGCTATGTCTATCCCTGAGAAGCTTCTTACTGAAGTAGGCTCTCGAGAAATTATATTGACTCCCACTCTGAGCTTGACAAAGAGTTGTATTGAAGATGCTTCCCGCCAAATGAAAGATATGGACTATCTCAGGAGAACCCGCTAATCTTCTCTCTCTTAGAACTTTATGTTTCACAGCCCTTGAGATTAATGTTAGTTCTGAGGATCATGGAGAGGAGCAAAGAGAGGTCAAAAAGGATTCCCAACATCCCATGTAGTACGAGGAGCATCATCAAATGTTCATTTGCCGTATCAAGTTCATTATGAACAGCTGGAAAACGCGGATAAAGGGGAGTATGAGTGATTTCACCCACTGTAATTATGTGGAGGAATGCTGTCATCGAAGGATGCTGTTGAGCGCACTTCCAATCATTATCACAAGCCAATATATGCTTATTCTGAGAAGAGAGGCAACAAGGTTTCTCTATTTGTCGCTCCAGGTTTTATCATTCTGTCGAAAATGGGCGAAAAATTTGCTTCAAAAGGGCAATGTCTCTGTAGGCTTTCCCTCTCAGATTAGAACTTTGACATGTGCTAATGCCTGCATGAAATTCTCCGCCATTCATGGCTTCACCTGCTTGACTTCCGTTCATATGTCAATTGAGGTAAGGAACACTCCCCATATCCTCCCCTGCCATATGTCTGACACTGGAGACTCAACCCTTTCGAAAGGTATCTACAACAGCACGGAGGCAACACCAACCAACATCTGCAGTCCGAAATGCCCATCGTTTCATCATCAGTGAAACTTAGAGTGAACGCCTGCAGCTCGTTTGTGCATTGTCGAGTGATCTGAAGGACTTGGTCGTTGTCTACAGAGACAATATTGGCACCAATGCTGGTATCGAGTCAAAGCATTCGTGTACACGACCGAGGGAGGCTTGCATGTGAACTGCATATCCTGACGACCGAGGCTTGAAGCTTGGTGAGCTCGCACCAAGGTTTCTTGAGGGTTGTGGTTGACGCGTTTGGTGCATGTTTCGAAAGACCTCGCCGCTCTCAACGTCGCCGATGACCGGAGTTGTAGACAGATGCGCCTTGGCGATCCTGGAATGGCGTTCGACGCGTTTCCCGAATATGATCTGCGTGTCTTCTGTCACAAGCAATATGTCTCTGTGATTCCCCGATGAATTATCTGGAAGATCTAAGCTGCCTCAGCTGCTGACAGATTTTCCCGCGTGAAGATCATCGAGTATCGGCGCAGACTAAGAGGGTATTCGCAAAGAACGACGGCACAACACCTGTCTCACGTGGGCCCGGCCGACCGCCTTACGGGTACAATGTATCAGGTCTCGCCAACAACGGAGGACGACACAGTTCTAACATGGCACACGAACCCCTGTCCAGCAAACCGACCCTGGACACCGGTATACATCATCTCCGTTACCAAGGAACACAGCATATGGCGGCTTGCGGGGTGGAAGTCGGCCGTGCTCCTTCAGAAGACGGCGCGAGAACGCCATTCTCTGTGTGCCGTCGGACAATGTCGACTTACAGCCGCCATACTCTGCACTCGACGGCACGACTTACCCTTGTCGGACACCGAGGCTACCCCCAGTACAACATGCCGTGCTGCGGGCTTCTGCCAGCTCAAGCGCGCATATGGATGCCCTCAACCAATACGCCAGCCGTCACAGGTCCGTTGTATTCCCACGCAAACACCCCTGCCCTATATGATGCTGACTTCATCACACAGCATCCCAAAGGGACGGCGGCTTGCCTTCGTATTGTCCCACGCAGCCGTGCCACCAAAACCCCCATCCAGGTAACCGAAGTACCCAATACCTTTACTCATATCCCCCACATAATACTTCGTCTCTTCTCTCCTTTCCTACCGCCGTCCTTTCTAATGATTCGTCGAGGGCCACGCGTCTCGCGTCTTATCCTAGCCAACAACACCAACCAAAACCGCTATCACGCGGCGCCAGATCAGAGACTAATGCTCACCCTAACGCAGCGCCTATCCAGCACCGACCGGCGTCACATTTTATTACCCCCAATGAGAGAGAACAACGCATTGTATACCTGACCGACAAGACGGCGCATGCAGAAGACCCAGCGAGAAGGAACCCGCATGACAAGAAGCTGACTTGTTTTCTTCCTCTGCGTGTTGCCGACCTACCCGTTTCCACCGCCGTCTTGGCAAATGCTTGACTCGATGTCAGTTTTGCTTGACATCGAGCCTCAACGTTGCCCTTCTCCGGATCCTCGGAGCCGATCGAGACTGGCCGTTTTCGGTCCGACAGGATGACGATGGAAACACATCAGCCACCTGCCTGACGCCCGGCTCTCCGCATCGAGCAAGACAAATTTCAGTTCACCAGCTTCTCCTCGCCCTCCGAGAAAGGATTCTGATGAGGTCAGACCTCGACATATCCGTCTACTGCCATGGACAAGGCAGAAGCGTCTCCGAGGCCCGAGGGGGGCCGACTTGGCGCGGGTACCACCCTCGCGGTCATGGAGGCATGCGCCGAGAGGAATGACGTTCCCCGCGCCGCCGCGGACTTTGCGTCTTCTGGGCGACTCGCTCGCGCAGTGATCCATACCGCCGCCCCTTTCGCGGCCATCGCAAGGGGAGCACCCGTTGCCAAGACTCCCCATCAACCTTCGGTCCCGCGGCCCCCCCTCGACCTCACAGTGCGGTCGACTAAAAAGACCTTCTCGCTCGCTCGACGAGACTTTGCACATGCATTCCCATCTGACACCATTGACTAGCCGACCGCCTAGGTGGGAGGACGGCGCGAGAAGAAGGGGGGGTCACTTGGGCCAACAGCTAAGGCGACGCTAGCTCCTCTCACCGTCCCATCGCAGACTGGGAAAGGGAGCCCATCATTGCTGAATTCCACATTTCCTGCATCAGCCCGACCTCCAGCCCACGCAAAATCGTGCAGGCCCTTCTTTCCGCCGGTCGCGAGCAGCGTGGTACCGTCAGAGACCACCACGAACCAGCACCACATGCCGTCGCTGCTGCTGCTGCTGCTGCAGCAACAACACCAGCAACAGTTACTATTCAATTTTGACTCGCCCAACGGCAACGGGCGAAGGAACAGGCAAACAGAAAAAGGGAGGGGAGGGGGGCGTGTGTTGCAACCCCCCAAAAGGAAATCACACGGAAAACCAACAAGAGAATAAAGCGGGAGGCGCCATGTCGAATCGCTTTGGAAGACCCGGAAACATGAGGCGTGAGATGCACACAGGGCTGGGCTGACGGGCTTTTATGGCCGGCGTGCTGGCTTGCTTGGCTGCTGGCTGGCTGAGTGTCGCTCTACCTCACCAACACCAACACCACCACCAACCCTTTCAGCTCTCCGTTCCCTTCCATTGCAAAAGAGAACTACACAGTTGCCGAAGGGGGGT